>JAUCBJ010006915.1:0-176087 GCA_032718475.1 Nemertoderma westbladi | reverse complement strand
GACACATCGGTGCTGAGGATCTCGTACTGTCCGGGGTTGATTGGGGTAGGCAGCGACGCCCGCTCGCCTAAATATAAACTCATTATAATATGGATAAACTCATATATAGCAGATATGACGGAGTTGATAGAAGATGGCTTCTTAACTACTGGTCATCCTATCGATTTACACAATACAGACTATGTCGACTATATATCCTGCCCAGCGGAGTCGGAACCATAAACTGAAATTCGAATGCGAAAATTCTATTCGAAATCGACTCGAAAGAAAAGACACTAAAGAAACAAATGGACGCGGTAACTCCAATGTATATTTGGAATTCTTGATAGAAGCATTGTAACAACAAATAAATATCACCCGCGTTTACCCTACCAGACGTGCGTCTTTGGTATTATTACGATAAATGCCCTAGACCCAACTAATAAACGGAAAGACATAAACATCCACGTAAACCGAAACTTGTTGACGTATCACCTATGCTCACTCGGCTCGAACGATCCTGGAGTAAACCTACGATCAGAGTCCCGGAATACTCGGTCAAACCTCCTCATTCCTTAGTTGGACCTCAGACCTGCGATCCTGGTGGTGTCGCGGATCTTCGCGGACTGTATTCACTGTTCAAAGATCTAGTGCTAC
This sequence comes from Nemertoderma westbladi, assembly GCA_032718475.1. Lineage (NCBI taxonomy): Eukaryota > Metazoa > Xenacoelomorpha > Nemertodermatida > Nemertodermatidae > Nemertoderma > Nemertoderma westbladi. The sequence goes on along the minus strand of JAUCBJ010006915.1, from coordinate 175,451 downwards.
CCTAACAATTAATCGGTAACACTCCGACAGTGATTTCTAGCTAGCCGCCCATCTTACCTAGCCGGATTGTGACGCGGACACCTAATATCACTATCCAACCGTATGGTCGTCCCGTTTAACGCGATACAACCCCTCATCAAGGTGAAGGAGAGCGTTGTACGAAACGAGTTAAACGCTATTCTATAAAGATCAAAAAGGAAACCTGCGTTTGTTCAGATAAACGTAAGTTATAACAGTAAGTCCAATCGATAAACGAATTGGCCTTATCTCAATTCGATTGGGAAATCCAGAATCTGTAAGAAGTTATCGAACTTGGACGATCCTATTCTCTGCGAGAGTTTTTGGATGAACGTATCCAGCTACGAGCGGAGGAAAATCAGCTCGAGGAGAAGCATATCGAAACGGCAGATACCTCGACCACAATCCTACACCTTCTGATGCAATCATATTGCACCCTTCACCCAGGAGTTATGGCCCTCCTAGTAAAGTGGCTCCCCCCAAAGAGAAAAGACTCTTGCTAGCCTCAAAAAACTGCGTAAACGCCGTCTGCGTAAGAAAGACTAACTGTTTAGAGTATCTTTATATTTTAGAAACTGTGATTTGTTATATTTTATAGACTTAAATCCCATTTTCTGGGAGAGGTGTAAAAGCTTTTGCGTAATTAGCCGGTTATTTTCCCTTAAAGTACTATGTAGTTGGTTTGCCAGGCATAAAAAGGCCGTGTCCTTGCTGTACTGGTGTTTTAGAGGACATAAAAGTCATTTCTTATGTATTTGTACTGTATTTGTACTTTAGAGGACATAATCCACAATCTCGTGACGCAATAGCTGGATACTTTTGAAAACAGTGTCGCTACCATGACGACGGCTAGCAGCTGATATTGCCACGTCGACGTTTCTTTGTTTCTTTGTTCTCTCGTTGTTCAGGTTGACCAATCAGAGCGTTTGTTGTCTCTGTGTTGGAGGTGTATACAGAAACTCAGTAATTCAGTGTTATGTTTTTGCCCAGAGCCTAAGAACCGGCTTTTGGCACCTCCGTGTTTTCAGTTTTAGTCTTACACTAGTAGGCTTAATTATAAGGACATATATCCGTTATCTGATGTCTGATCTCATCATACCTCAACTCAAATCATAACATACCATACCTAATCAAACAACCTGTGCATACTTTTTATTGTTATACTGCTATTTACTGTCAGTTCTTCATAATATGGTTGATGAATTATTATATTTGGAATAACGATAAATAACCCCGAAACCCAATATTCTTGATATACCGAAGGTAAGAGAGAAAGGTTACATATAACGATTGTGACTTATGTTAAAGTGGTTTGAAGTGAATCTAATGTTATTTGATAGACCCTACATGAGTCAGTCCGTGTTCCTTTTATATATAACTAAAATCAGTGAAGATCGGCAGATCAGTGTGCAGTATTGTGCAGCATTGTGTATGAGTGAGACTGATAACGAAGCATCTCCTAAAGAATGCGCCATATATGTGAATTATAACTAAGCCATATCGTTGTGAGTAGTTTAAGTCATAACTCTGTGTATATAGATAGAGCGCCACGTCCTAAAGGAACTGTTAATATTTCCCGAAGGTGAATAATATTGTCAGAGATTATATAATACTGTCAGTCGAATAATACATTAAGCTTACATAGCAATAAGATTAAGCCGTCGAACCCAATCTCCCGGGTATATCCAGCGGGTGAATGATCGCGCACAGATTGGTTTCGACTAGTGTAGTGAATTAAATACTTGTCATAGACTAAAAGTGATTTATTATCTAGAAGACATCCTAATTTGGCGGGTTAAACTGCCAAAGGTCTGAAAGCGCGAACAGATAGCCAGACGTTTAGCCGAATCTAGTGATGATATCGACATGTTTATTTTCGAAGCCATCAATATGGAGCATACCAAACCCTTTTTATAGGAGTGTGTACCACCAGGTCCATTTTTTGTAGATAGGATGACCCCCCCCCCCCCCCCCCAACGAAATTTTACAGCTCTTGTTTTACTGTAGTGATATTTACTGTTCGGTCATTTTCTTTACAGTATTTGGGCTAATTTTAATTTATAAAGACCCTTTTGGACATCCTCGTTTGATGTTCCATAAATTACACGGTTGTCATTAAAAGGTTGTACTTTATGGGTTATACTATACATAATACCAATATTTTGGACAACTTGATCAAAAATATAGTTGACACGATTCGTGGTATGTTTCCTAAACTGGGGCATTTCGATATATCCCTATGAAAGATATTCCAGCTAATTTATTGGTTAAAGGAATCCCATACTGTATGTACAGTACACTCAGATATTGAATTGGGTGTTATGGGGAATTGGTTCTGAATGGAGTGTTTGTATGATGGATTGTGTGTGTATGTCTGTTGGCTCAAATTACACGCAAATCGTTTCTACTTCGATCCTCTGTCAAATTTTATTTTACACTGTCTTTTCAACGTTTTTTCACTTTCTCCCGAATTAGGGGTATTCGAGTGAAAAAAGTAACAATTAAGAATATTTTTTTTATACAAATACAGGCAAAGGCGGCGTTGGAACTCTATAAGGGAGTGTTGCTATCGTTTAAAACGGGGCGGACCTTAGCTGCTCTGGCCTCAGCGAGACTTTCGGAAAAGATGATAAAGATTCAACAGAGGAGAAATGAATTGATTTCATTCGACCGAAACTGGAACGAATATGTTGATGGATTTGGAGATATTCGTACAAATTTCTGGATTGGTCTCGAAACGCTCTACAACCTCATAGAAGGTACTGGGGGGGTTAGGTTGAGAATAAATATGTGGTTCTCAGGAGCTGCAAAAAATATAACCTCGGGGGAAACGGAATATTTCATCAACGAATACCGATACGTCGAATACAGCAAGTTCTCTCTTGGTTCAGCTGAAACTGATTATCACCTACATGTATCCGGTTACCATGGCACTATCCAGGATGCATTGTCTGACCTTAACCTTGTGCCATTCTCCACCAAAGACACCCGGGAAGTTTCCCAGTCCCATACCAACTGCTATACAGTGGACCTTACAGGAGGGTGGTGGTATAAGTCGACCGGCTATTGCCCGCTCAGCAACTTGAATGGAGATTTTTGGTCCATACTCTGGTATGAACCGCTCTTTAAACATATCAATCCACCAGCAGTTCATGCTAATCGTATTGAAATGTATATTGGGATTGAATGATTAACTGTAAGTTGTATTAATTACTAAACTAGATAAACCAGCAAGCTGGCTATAATAAGATGAACGTAATGTAGTTGGGTCCCTCCCCATTGAACAGCTTTGGTTACAGTCTGATAGAGAGTAATCCCAGCCCCTAAATGTCATTATTGTTAACCTGTAAAGCATTTGAACGGCCCAGTGATTAAAATCAATCAATTCTCATCAGCTGGCCTCCCACGTCTAACATAGCAGTGAGTAGTAGTAACCTTATAGATAATCCCAATTGATTCACTGGGAAGAGTTATTCAGCTGGCGGGGTAAACATTATACAAACTAACAGTTGATGTTTGATTACTGTCTGGGATAGAGTGAGAGAGTAATAAATTTAGCAAGTAATATACTTCTGTGTAGTTTGGGCCTATCCATTCAATCAATAGTAGTAGCTTACTAGGTCCTCCTGAGCACCAGCAGCTGGTGTTTCTATCGTTGAATTGATGGCAATTTTTGTGTTATGGGGCTATTTTTTGAAATAAAATAAATACACTTTAATAATTTTTTTCGAAACTTTTTTTCCACATCCTGGGATTGAGCTGCGTCGATTGATATAACTTTCATTGACGGACGAGCTAAAGCTTCGGATGAGTTCACCCGATACATAGATAGATAGATAGATAGAGAATACTTTTACAGTAAGAAGTACTATCGGTCTTCTAATAATTTCAATAGTGTAGCATTGGCATCTAACTTTTATATTTCATTGTATTTCAATTAATTTTTAAGCAACTGAGTAAACAATGCCTTAATAATGGTAAGTTTAATGATATTATATTATTTCTTTTAACAATTCTCTTGTTTGTTTTGCAGATTGAATTCCAAGAGCCAATTGGATTATCACAACTAATAGCTATAAACTATGTTACTGGTATTTGTATAATGTATATGAGGTTGTGTAGTAAATATTGGTGTAGGTGAACATTTACTTTACTATAGAAGGCTTTTTACAATATATTTATTGGGTGATATTGTAAAACATTGAACCCAGTGTACTTTATGGTGCATAGGGAAAATCCGCACTGGGAAGAAAATAAATAAATAAAGAAATCGCAAGGGGGGTGTCAAGAAAATGACGGACGGACGGACGGACGGGTTACAGTTCAATCTCAATCGCAGATCGCGCGAGTTGACGAATGCTCAAGAAGACCTCGAACTCGACGCGAGAGATAGATCAATAAGATCTTGAGCAGGGTACGATTTGTCCGCTATAGATCGTTTCGAAGCTCGATATCATGGTGTAATGGACCCATGATGGTCTCTAAATGCAATAAAGAAAAATATGTAAAAACTAAAAGTATCTCAATGTATAATAATGGATAGAATATCACAAACAACCTTCACCTACAATATAGGCCACATGAAAAGCAATACAGCTGTGTAACACCAAAGCAATTATACAAACTAATGCCAGGGGTGTGTAAATCAGGGAAATACCAATAACTAGAGTCAATAATGTATATCCTACAGAGTCAATAATATAATAATACGAAATACACTCCAATCCCCTCTTGGCTATCTACAGATAGACAAAGAAAATTACAACAAAATTAAATGCACATTTAAACTTTCTAAAAATAATGTACCCTTGAGTGGTGCGGCTTAAAAAATATGATCCTAAATAATGTTGGATAACATTACAAATAATGACAAATCATCTTGAATACAGTAATCCAGATAAAAAATAACAACTTTCTGTTAGATTCAGTGTTGGACTGGGTGTAACAACATCGTAAGTATTATCATAATCCTTCAATTATTAGATTTACAGTTTCATAATAATGAATTTAATATTTGTACACTAACAAATCCTCCACAACCGAACAAAACGGGAATTTATTTTCCCATTTTGTAATGACCATGCACAATATGTGACTTAGCAGCACGCGGTAATCTAGATGGTTTATTTTGACTGCTGTTGCTATCATCATTGTGATAGGATAATGTGTCAGTGTGCTGTAAGACTCGTGGTACAGTATGAGTACTAGCGACTGAAGGAGGTGTGGCTAGTACGTCTGTGTTGTATACTTTTGTGTCAAGTTTGTCATTGGAAGAGTCAACTATGTCACTTATTTTGTCACTTTTACAACTTACCTTTTTTTTAATTTTGAATCCCGTTTGCAAGCATCTTTTATGAGAATGGGGTCAATCTCATCGGATTGAATCTCTAATGATATAATATGTTGAACGGATCTTGTAAGAATTGTTGCTTGTCGTCCACGATTTGCAACAGATACTTGAACTGCGCGAACCTCCCCATCTCTACTTGTAATTAACTTATTAATGCGACATAACTTCCAGAGACATCTAGGTAGTTTCTGATCGTGCAATAAGGAAATTTCCCCTACGATAGGACTCACAAAGGATGACGATTTACGTTCCTGATGGCGATGTCTATCATTTTTCAAATTATCCCACAATAAGTTGGCTGCTTTCTCTTGGTAACGTAAATGATTGATAAGGTTTGTTCTGGACAACTCTAAATTATCTGCACGTGCTGATGATGTTGGAATAGCACATAGTCTATGGCCCACGAGAAAGTGACTAGGAGTAAGTAGATTGTAGTTTTCATCATTGTTAGATGATACGAAAGTCAATGGGCGACTGTTAACAGCAGCCTCGCAAGATATTAACAGTGTTTGCATTTCGTCGTGTTGCAGAGTGGCTCTACCCATCACTTTGCTGAGGTTGGATTTGATGAGACCTACACATCTGTCAATAAAGCCATAAGCTTATGGATATCTGGCAATGTTAAACAGCCAAGTGACACTTAAGTCACCAAACTCACGTTTAACCAAATCGTGGTTAAGGAACTTATTGTAAATGCGAAGTTCAGACGATGAACATTTAAATGTTGAGGCATTGTCACTAAAAATTACTAATGGAATGCCTCGTCTACCAATGAAGTGTCGAAATGCTTGAATGAAACTACTGACATGTAAACTAGGAACTAACTCAAAGTGAATGGCGCGTATAACCCCTGTTAGCGCATTTGACAAAGAATATGTTCTTTCAATCTCAATTTCATATTGTGACCTTGTACAGATTATGCTGTAAATACATGCAGATAAGCTTTAACCGTCTAGTCTGATACAAAGAACGGAGTGCGCTAGCATACCTTCAACGAAGGGCCGCTCAATGTATCTGTTTATTCTACCCCTTTTTCCCTTTATGTATTGATTTGCTCTATATTTTATTTAGTTCGGTACGGTATTTGATTATATATTGTATTTAACTGAGATACGATACCGGGAGGGTGTGGCAACACAGTATAACAAGCAAATGACTGACTAATTAATTATGTAAGGACTCAAGTCTGGCAACTGCGTTTCCCTTAAAAGGAAACGTATTGTAACTTGTCTTTGGTCTAATTATATTGATATCGCTACAGTATTTAATTTGTGACAACTCTCAATCGTGATATAATTAATGATAAGAGCTTTGCTTACAATAATGGTCTGAAATATCGCCATATATTAATTATTTAGAAAGTCTGAGGTATGACAACACACAAATCTGATGCAATTGTCCAGATTATCACTAATACTTAATTATAGTGACCCACCTGTTGTGGCGCGTGTAAAACTTTCTTGATTCCGTAATATCGGCGTTATATTAAGCAAACAATGACAGCAAATTGAATTTAACAGCAGAATATAAGATACAACATATGTAAATATAATTCAATTATTAACAATTAGACTTAGACATTAAACCAGGACATGAAATATTTCCCAGTCATTAAAACCTGACTAGCTGATTAAAGCCCTGCATGGGAGGGGTAATTCCACTGCAGCGTAACATGTATACAGTGAGCCAGCATCCAACCAACCAAGCTCATATATATTAAATTAACCGTAATAGAATGATACAGCCAATAATGGGAGGTAGAATATGCGTATAATGGCACTAGATGGCGTTAAAACCCTCAGCAGTAAAGCATTGCTTAACTGAAACAGTCGATATTATATCGTAACCAACTTTATCAATGAAAAATGGTGTTTTGAGCTTAAAATTAGTAAAATATGTAATCTAAAAGGCTAAGTTCGCAGGTGCAGCAACACCGCTTTCATTCATTTAGCCATCAGGGTGGTAAAAACGAAAGTAGGAGTTCAAATCGTACATAAGAGAAGGTCAAGTAAGTAAATAGTTCAATTAACAATATCAAACTCAAAGTATATAGAACACACGTAACCAGCATATACAAAATGTCTCAACTCGTGAACAAAATTGAATCGAGTAGATTAGTGAATATCTATCACTTCTAAATAAGCAAACTGTAGTGCTAAAGAGTATATATAATACATATAAAATGTCTCAGCTCGTGAACAAATAAGCTAAATGAATTATTGGGGACACCACTTACTTATTTTACGTATTATATAAAGTATGAATATAAGTCATATAAAGTAGAATAGCCATAATAAAAAGTAACCAGATAATTTAACGTTTGTTTCCGGCTCCTTTTCCTCTTTGGGGGTTGCTTGCGACGTTTCGGTGGTGGGGAGCCATTACCAGGTACCGGAGGCGGAGAACCTTGCACTTGTAGCCCCTTAGCAGCAGAAGGATGAAGTTCCAAAGAGTCAGAAGGGGGTGCGACAGTTCGTACGGTTGGTCGTCTACCAGTAGATGTTCCCGGTTGAAGTTCGCTAACCACGATTGATGTGGGAACAGAATGGCACAATAACTTTACATAACATGATTGCGCAATCCGTTGTAAATTTGCGAAGTGATCCCACAATCGGATATATTTCAGAAGGGATGTTTCGTCGTCCCTATGGGTCGAGTCGAAAGGTATTCATTTGACTTGATTGTATAGTCGAAATGCTTCTGCACGGGCTCGATTTCGGTATCATCGAGGGGATTAACCAGAGATAGAAAATCCACGCTGCAGGCGGGATGCTGGGGTTTCATTACACAATGTTGACCGATAAAGACGAAATCCGGGTGGTTCTAAGTCCCAAAGCACGGGGAATGGGGAGGACGTCTTTCGAGGTAATTATCCCAGATTAAAGTCTTTATTTAATCAGCTCGACCGGGAGGAGCGATAATCCATTCATCAGTATTGTCGCATATGGGCTCTGCGACGTGAGTTTACAACATCGGAGCATCCACAACTAAATTGGGGTTGAAGATGTCGGTGTCAAAAGGTATCGGTTGGGTTTGACTGTAAACGACACCGAAAACGCATTACGACCCACATGTGTGAATACGTGCTTTACTTTGGAACCCATCTATTAAAGTCTGGACCGCGGGTTGGACCAAAGAAGCTAATTCGCGTTCGTCGTTCAATCGTTCAAGCTCTGTCCGCTCTTCCTCCTCCCGTCCTTATGGGGCGACATACTCTGAGTGAGTTCGGTAGATTCACCAGAGAAATCAGCCGTCATTGTATCCATCATCTCCGAATGCTGTCCGCGAGAACCTCGTTTATCGGAAGAGGGTGTTTTAACATAACGAGGTGCGAGTTTGAATATATCAATGCAACGGGGGTAGGCGGACATCACCTCCCGAATCAGACAGCCACACACCGCAACGCAGTCCCTGATCGATCCCTTTGTGGCGAGACACGAGTTCGCAACTACCAGCGGTACCGAAGTATCGTGGCTATATGCTAAACTCTCATCAAGCCAGGGAGAAGGGGGACTGGTCCGGAGCCAAATGTGTCTGCTATAACCCTCGCATCAGAGAAAGGTTGGACAATTGTATACGCTAGTAGTAGGAGAAGCATAGTTCTCACGCAACTCCTCCCTAGCCTGGGCTACGGGCTGCATCTCAGAGGGCTATTAAAAATGCCAAATTCCGGTGCTAAATCGTGGTGTTTAATGACCATCTGTCACCAACAGTATTGTTGCCTTCAACCAATCGTTGCTTATCACCTACACGTAGCCTAACCTCGCGATGCCTGCCTTACTCGACAACTGTTACCACCCGCGAGTATTGATTCGCGTCGTTGCATCAACCAACCATCGCATATTCATCTTCGCGTAACCTAACTTCTCATCGCATGGCTAGCCCCCACTACGCTATTATATCGAATCGATTGCCAACTCACCACGGCTACTCCTCGACGGCTGTCGCCAATCCAACCAACCGAGCGGCCTGCCTACCCCAACGCTATTATGATACGTGTTGAAATTCCGCCACGTTCTAGCTACACGTATACGAATATTTCCATAGTTACTCAACCTAACCAATCCCGCAGCATCTGTGCCATATTGAAAGGCTACCACCACCACTAACATTATATACTGTGCGTTTTTATTATAATAATTATTGATTATTACACACAACCCTATGATTCATATTCTTTCACATATTTCCTATTCAGGCAACCAACCATTCATCCACGTTGCAGCTCATCTCTTTTCTTATTCGTTGATGATTATGACACGTACCATCTCTTCTTCGTTGACTATGCCACATCGCAAATTTATACATATATAACTGAATGCTTTTAATAAAATTCATCACTTGTAGTAATCTTCATGGTAATATATTGATACCATATCTAATTTTTTTTGTTCTCACTCTGAAAATTATGTTATTTCCTTAATAATTTCTTCATTATCTTACTTGTTGATCGGAAAAATCATACACTCGAATAAATGTTACTGATTCCCGCATTGGGTTTCTAATCGTAATTATGTAACTCAAAGGAAATCTCGTTTGGATGTGCGGGAGAATTTTTAGTATCGATGAATATATTAATCAAACGACGACACCTCAAAGATTATTTAAGAGCATATACGGATAACCAAGAAATTTCAAAAGAAACGCCTCAATTTCAAAACTTATATCATGCTACTGTGTACACTTTGTGTAATTGACTCTGAAATTGAGGCGTTTCTTTTGAAATTTCTTCGTTATCGTAATATGCTCTTAAATAATCTTCGCGGTGTCGTCTTTTATTAATATATTCATCGATACTATAAATTCTTCCTTACATCCAAACACAATTTTAGAGTGAGAACTATGGTGTCAATTTATTACAGCGATACGGTTTAAAATTTATCACTTGTAATATTTTTCGTATTTATTATTATTATTATTATGGCCTTAACGCAAAAAACCGGAGCAACAAATAGCTGGAAATTTACTTACAATAAATATACTTGTACCGTCGTTCACAGCAAGTATTTTATTGTGGAATCTCAGGATGACAACGAATCGATTTGTTTTTCCCATCAAGATACCCGCTATTTGTTAGACATTCTAGAAACAACCAACAACAACCAACATCAATCCAGACCAGCAATTATACCAGGTAGGATATATCCAACTCCTCGTTTTGCGCGGGGAAATTTGAATATTTCCATCAACCCCACATCGGGTGATGTTTACGTTCAGAAACAAGGCAAATGTAAAGTTCTCAACAAAGCTTTTACTGAAGTTCTAATTCAATACAGAGGGAAATTATTGCAATTTCTCTCTCCACCGCTAGAGATTATTAGCGATCAATTCTACATTGAATTATCAAATCCAGACTTTATTGGATTTGTAACAGCTTTTAAAGGAACCAACTATGTTGGCTTATGGAAAATCAGCCTCAGATACACTGATAGTGTTGGTTTTAACTATTATACAGGTTTCAATTTGTCAAAACAGGAACTAACTGTTTTGCTGCGAGAGTGGGACAACCAAGTCGCTGAAACAGACAAGCATCTTTTTGATAAAAATATCATTCAATTATCAGACCGTCTCAAAATGATTAAAACCAATAATAAAAAAATTATTATCACCAACACCGATAATTCTACTGAAGTAGGTGCCGGCGGAAATTCTATCGAGTTGCATTACATGAATGATAAAGCTCATATTAGTTTTCTCAAAGAATCGCTGGATGGCGTTTCTCTTACTGAAGCCCACGTTGACGGCTTTGTCCTTTTGGATAAACCTAAAGCGTTCGTAGAGATCCCATCACCTAATCCAGATGTTGAAGAGAGTTGCTCTCAACCGCAACAGGTCTTTCCTGAAATATTACCTCGGAAGCCAAGATCATCGAGTAAATTTACCAACGCATCACCTGCAAAGAAACAGAAAATCGTCAGTAACCCAGTTCTAGTAGAGCCTGTTACTAATTCTCCATGGAAACCAGATTATTATCCTAACATGTAAGCCTAATCATAAGTTAAACTCTTTGCGGTTTCCAATAGTCATAAGCGATTGGTGATTGGTTTAAAATTATTTCCCTCGCTAGCATATAAATGTTTAGATGTAGTCAATAACATTTCATTTCATTTTATTTTAATCTTTGGAGATATTTTATTATTATTATTATTATTATTTATCTAAACAAACTTCAACATGGATAAAATAACAATATGTTGTTCATTCTGTCATATGAATGTAACTAGACATAATTACTTACGCCATCTACGGTCACATTTTGAAAGTTATTCTTGTTTAAAGTGTCATGTCGTGACTTCATGGAGCGAAATTTGTAAACGACATGAAACGACTACTGGTTGTAAAGAAATGCAGTTCCGTGCCTATCAATTGACTTGTTCTACCTGTAATAAAGAGTATACATATGACGATTATCTACGACACGACTGTCACTTGAAATGTTACTACACAAGAAAGCGTAAATGTCCGCAACATAAAAATATAATATCCAGAAAAAACTTAAGGGTGGCTCTTGGTACATGCGCAACAATTTTTACGTGGGAACAAGAAGCTCACGATAATCGTCTTGAAATTTATGTCCACGACCTCCCAACTTCTAGAGATTATCCCGATGTAGAAACAGCATTAACGCAAATTCGAGGTAATATTCTTCAGTTAATATTAGACAGATTGAAAGATATGAATGTTCTTAGACTGTGGTTAGGTCTAAATGTATTAATGTACAGATCACATTTTTCACAAGGTGAACAATTGGAAACCTTTTATTTTAATTCTTCCGGTGGTGCTATTAATACTGTAGATTCACCGCAAAGTTTTGACGCATGGTATGAGTATGTTTTGGAAAATATATTACAAAAAATAGCCATCTTTAACACACGTGGTTCGGGGTGGCGTATTAAATCTTTATTAAGGGTTGAAATTAAATTAGCTGAATCTAAGTGTAGCTCGTTACTATATAAGGGGCATGGATATATGGAATTACCTAAGGCTTTATCAGTTAAACGATGTGTTATAAATATACAATCAGCTGATAATAACTGTTTTAAATGGGCAATTATATCCGCAAAATTTAGTAGCAAAGTGAAAGATCACAAAGATCGTACTTCGCAGTACAAAAATTATATGAGTCATTTCATTTTTGACAATGGGAACAAAGATTATCCAACAGAGTGGAAGCTAGCTATTAAACTTTTTGAAAAACAAAATTCAAAATATATAATTAATTTACTATGTTGGAATAACGACAACAAACGCACCCCCGTATCTATATTAAGACAAGCTCCGTTTAGTAAAATTACACCAGATAAACAGTTATTAAATATATTACTTGTAGTAAAAAATAACAATGTACCTAAACAGAATCATTATGTTTCCATAACTAACTTGAATCGATTGCTGAATATGAGAGCTCTTCATATCCAAAATAGGAAATATTGCGAAAGATGTTTGGCTCATTTTTTTCGTGCGGAAGTTCTTCATCAACACCGTCTCGCTTGCTACCAAGGAAGAAGTCAGCGAGAGACACTACCTAAAAAAAGAACACACATTAGTTTTACAAATTTAGATAGAACCTTATCCCCATTGTTTGTCACCTACTTTGATATAGAATGTATCTTACAACCGTCAGTTAATAATCAAATTATACAGGAGCATATACCGTGTGCTGTGAGTTATTTAATTGTTCCCAATACTGAATTAATTAACCCTCCAAAATGTCATTTGAAAACATTTGTAAAGACAAATAATAATAATTGTATTCAAGATTTCTTAGATTCATTATATACTGATATAACTGAATTATGTTGTTGGTCAGACATATACACTCATAAAACTATGTTATTTACTAATATTGATTTTGTAAATTTTGAACAAGCAAAATTTTGTTTTTATTGTAATGTTACTTTAAATAATAAAGTAGGGAAAAACAGACATCATTCACATATTACAGGTAAATATATTGCGGCAGCCTGTAATAGTTGTAACCGAAGTTTATCAGTGAAACGATACCTGTATGTACTTTGCGGCCACAATTCCAACAATTATGATATACATTGTATATTACAAAGCGGATTTAGAGATAAGAAATACACTGATTGGGATATAAAGGTTATACCGAGAAATACAGAACGATATATTTCACTGAGTGCCTTTATCCCAATTAAAAACACGTCTAAGAAAATTGAGTTACGTTTCTTAGACACATATCAATTTTTAAGCTTTTCTTTAAGTAATTTAGTTGAGTGTTCAACAAAGGATGTAGCCAGTCATGATATAAGCTCAATTTTACCTATTACTCTACAAGAAATGAAATATTTTTATCCAAACTTGAATAACTCAACAATTAAACGGAAAGGAGTATTTCCATACGAGTACTTGACAGATATTAATAAATTTAATGATACTGGTTTGCCGTCTATAAATAATTTTTTTAGTAACTTAAGTCAAAAAACATGCACAATTGAAGATTATAGGTTTGCTGGAATATCATGGGTTGAATTCGACTGCGTGAATCTCAAAGATTATCTTTTAGCCTATTTAAAACTCGATGTTTGTTTGCTTGCTGATATATTTGAGAATTTTAGGAATGTTTGTAAACAAAATTACGATTTAGAAGTGGTTTTTTACTGTAGTATCGTATCATTTACATATGATTGCGCGCTAAAATATAATAAATGTAAAATAGAATTAATAAAGGATTATCAGACATATAGAGATTTTGAAAAATCAATTAGGGGTGGTGTTTCATTTTGTCGAAAGCATTATATAGAATCAAATATACCAGGTACAAGTACATATGATTCTACTAAGGAAGAATGCCATATTTTTAATATTGATTTCAACTCTTTATATTCTGGGAATTTAAGTAAAAAACTACCCACCTCACAATTCAAAGAAGTAAGTATTAAACATTTAGAGAATGCAATACCAGAAAAACTAATCGAGTACTTGGGAGATTTAGACATTGAGGGATCTACTGGATATTTTTTAATATGTGATTTAAATTATCCCAAGGCTATTCACGATCAAACATTACAATTACCGTTAGCCCCTGAGCATTTAAGTATAAATGAATCAATGCTTTCACCTTATATGCGGGAACAATTTAATAACTTGTCGATACAAAGAGGTACCTCCCGTAAATATAGAATGCCTATACCAAAACTCATGCTGACACAATTTGATAAAGAGTTTTATCATTTACATTTGAAACTGTTAAAATTTTATATAAAACATGGATTAATTGTTACTAAACTACATAAATTATATTCTTTTCAACAAGAATTTGTATTTAAAAATTACATCGATTTTAATATTAATCAAAGGCGACTGGCAAAAAGTTATATTGAAACAGCTGTTGCGAAATTGCTCAATAATTCACTGTTTGGCAAATCAATAGAAAAAATAAGAGATCGGTGTAACTTTCGTATCGCAAATAGCAACGATAAATGCGATCAATTGGTAAATCGTATTAATCATGAACAATTTATAATATACAATAATACACTATCGGGACATTTATTAGTGAAAGACTCTGTAACTCTCGATAAGCCTATATTTATTGGTAGCGCTGTGTTGGACTTGGCTAAATTGGATATGTATCAGCTGTATTACGATAAATTGCTACCTATTAAGAAAGAATTAAACTGTCGTATTGAAATTGCTGCGTCAGACACCGACTCTTTGATAGGCTGTTACTATAACACATCACAGAATAATTTCTTAAAAGCCTTAATTAAAAATAATATTTTAGATACATCCAATTACCCCAAGGATCACCCGCTCTACAGTGATAAAAATAAATCTAGGCTCTATTACTGTAAAGACGAACTAGCCTCACGTGAAATTAAACAAGCAGTATTTTTAAGACCAAAATTATATTCAATTTTGGAATGGAATAATAAAAATATTCGTAGAGCAAAAGGTATTACAAGAGCTGTTGTGGAAACGAATATTACACATGAAGAATATTTAAAAGCATATAACTCAAATGAAGAAATAAAAAAAAACATACACAGATTTCAATCTAAATTACATCGTATTTATACCTTAAAGCAAAATAAATTTGCGCTCAGCAGCTTTGATGATAAACTTTATTGGCTTAATAAAAATCAATCGCTTCCTTGGGGGCACTATAAAACAAACCTCAAAAAACCTATAAAAATATCAAATATACCAATTTATGAAGAACCAAAAGACGATGGTGTTGATGATGAATTATCAAATAGTAAATAAAAATATAAGTTGTAAGCAGATTATTTATGGACTTAATTTGAAAGAATTAAAAAATCAATTGAATGGTAAAATTGTACTCAAACCTAATCAGTTTATATATAAGGTATTTGGTGCAACTATATTAGGCTCATTCCATGAAAAGGTCAACCTCCCCACTAATTTCTAAAATTGAGATGTAGCTTTGAATTTATACTTATTTTAGGTCAAAATTTATCCTACTTCATGAATTCAGTGCTAAAAATTGTATCAACACAGGTGGTTTATCAAAAATAGTCGAATTACAAATTATGCACCTGCTCTGCACAAAATGTGAATAAAAGTGTGCAAAAGTTTCGTTTCCTGTAGGCACTTCCTATGACCAATAAATTAACATTTCTGAGCATGTACCAAATCAAAAACAAACCCCTTTTCGAATTTTTTTGGTTTTATTTAATTTCACCAGTGTTTCATTCCTCTGTAATGAAATCGATAAAGTTAATCTTGTGATGTCCCATACTTTACCTAAAATAGTGAAATTTTTAGTTTATTCACAGAGATGTAACTCAGCCTAATCACCCAGTGGAATGCAAAGCACGTTTGTGTTGCGTCATCGTATAAAACAATTAGTTTCATCTTCACTCCCTCAGAAATATCATGGCGGCCAATTGAAAATTGTCCCATACTTTACCATCAAAATGGCGATTATATTAGTGCACTGTATTAATGTAATATGTGAAGCCATGAGTGTTATAATATTCTAAGGTCATAGTCGGCCGTAAGAATAGGAGTCTATATTTGAACTGAGAATCATTCCTCAGTCAAGAAATCCTTGGGTTTATGCATGTAAAGTCCCATACTTTACCAAAAAATAGTGAAATTTTTAATTTATACACAGAGAAGTTGTCTAACTAAGCCCAATCACCCAGTGGAATGCAAAGCACGTTTGTGTTGCGTCATCTTAAGAAACAATTACCTGTAGTTTCATAATCTACTCCCTCAGAAACATCATAACGGCCAATTGAAAATTGTCACATACTTTACCATTATAATGGCGATTACATTAGTGCACTGTATTAATGTAATATATGAAACCTTGAGGGCAGGAGTGTTATTAATGCTTTAGGGTGATAGTAGTGGGAAGCATATAAGTATGTATTTGAACTAAGAATCATTCCTCAGTTAAATAATCTTTGAGTTTATGCATGTAAAGTCCCATACTTTACAACAAATTTCAAAAAATTTAGTTTTTTTAGCAGATAAGAAGATCGGTAAGTACAGTAATTGATACCGGTACATTTTCAGAAAAATGGAAAGAATTTCTAAACTTTTTACAGACTGCATGTGTACCAAGTTTAGTAATATTTCATCAATGATTGGCAGACTTATTTCGGTTTTTATCAAAATTTTGAAACTATCGGTACCAACAGACAGACTGTCTGATATGTGACCTTTGATTCCTTAAACTTCAGATTCTTTCCAAACTTTTGACAGACTTCATACGTACCAGGTTTGATTTAATTTCATCTAAAAATGACCGAGTTTATACAGTATTAGCAATCAAAAATTAGACAGATGACATACAACTCCTCAATGGCACCCATATGCTAAGACTTCGGGTCAATTTGTTGGTCGCCCCACATTTTGCATCCATATCTTGGTTGGAAATACTTAGTTGCACTTTATTATCACTAATTATCTAGAAATTACTGTTAGATTAAGTGTAAGAGACCATTTTGACCATAAAATTCGTACAGGTCCCGTACTTTACTTAGCAATGTCCCATACTTTACCACACAAACCACACTGTTAAAAAAATAGCAATGCAGCAATTCGTCTTATATTTATATTTTTATTTAAGCTTAATATTACAGCTTTATCCTAAACATCAACTCAACACCGTACCTGCGCACAATTCGCTAAATTTTAGAATTGAAATCATAAAATAAAAAAAACCATTTCGTACGAATCCGTACTTTACCTTAATTGGACAAGCTGGCGTTTTCTCAAAAGTGACTAAGTCCCGCCATAAGCTTCGCAAAATCAAAGCTGATATTCGAAAGTTTAATCCAAGCACAATTTTGTGCACATATGTGCTGTGGATAACATTGTACAGTAGGGAGAGTCGATTTTTACACAAAATAGTGGGATTGTTCCATAAAGTGGTATTTAGTTGAGGCTTGCCATACTAAATAAAGTGTCAAAATTTCAATGTGATAGTGTGACCCTAACCACTTACCCCAGGTGTTATGGAAAAATACAATTTTCTACTGCACGGTAAATTATATTCAACCGGTAGGCTACAGTGAAAACTGAACACAATTGAAATTTAATGAGTTCAAACCAAACCTGTATGTTAAACTAAACAACATAATCTTTCTTTGATTCAAACATAGGGCGCTGCTTCCTTGCATCTAAGATAGAATGAATCATAGAGTCCCTTTTCTCCTTTCCGACAGTTTTGAGGCTGACCTCAGCTACTACACGAATCATTCTTTCAACAGCTTGAGTCTGTGGTGTGTACGACGACTTTACTGGGACTGACTTTATAGCATCCCAAAGTTGATCCTCACTCTTAGATGCTAATAATGGTGGTTCAGTAACGTCAATGTGCATCCAGTCGATCATATGAATATAATCTGTAGCATTAAGGTTAAGTTGATTAGCAGGGCGATGGAATTTTCGTATTTCTGTAGATGAAACCTTTCGTGCCTTCAGAATTCGCCTAACAGCTAGCTCGCGAATTGCAGGTCTATTGTCGTGAAACATGGCATATAGCAAGTTTTCGGGGTGAGCTGCATAGCAATTTTGCTTTATCGATTTGTCGATGACAGACTGCACTTCTGCTGGTTGAAGTTCACGACTGAGTTTTATCATAAGGAAAAGTACTGGTGGAGCATCACTGATATCTGTAGCCATCTTAGTGGCAAACCATACAGGCCCATATACTGTTACAATGAATCGAGTCAATGTCTTAACAGCTTCTGTTGGATGTGTTTGACTAACATAGTAGCGGCACATTCGATTTGCTCCTGTGAGCCATCGTGAATGACTACATTTCCCAGGATCTCGGTGTAAGAGTGTTTCAGGGCACTCCCCAGAACTGATCGCATGACAGATTTCCAAAAGATACATCTGGTCTGTGCTTAGGTCCTTTGAATTATCCAATGTTGGCAAATGGGGAGTTTCAATTTTATCAAACAATGCGATCTCCAAGGTTGTAAGGTTTGACCCAAGAATATCACCAATTTCACCACTGAATGTTTCTGGACCAGATGTCTTTCCATATAATTCAAATAGATGCCGCAACGGTAACTCGTTAATGTGCAGCATACATATATTCCACTGAACTTCATGCTGGATATGATCTTCAATTCTAGCAATTACTCCATTACGATTCCCAGTGTTCACTGCTGTCCCGTCACAACCTATTACTCGAATTCCATCCATGTTGATATTCTCGTCAATTATAGATTTTAAAATGTCAATTGAACGACCACTTGGTGTTGTGACATGAGAAATGTAAATGTCACCAGGTTGTGTCATCAATACGTAATGGTCTTCTTTTATTTTTCTCCTATGGTGGTAGTCATCGAAGACATATGATTCATCCTTTCTCCCATCAAAATAGAGCGATATCAAATTATTTATGTCATGATGGGTTGGTTTCAATCCAGTACGCCTCTTGACCCGGCTACGTCTCACTTTCAGTGGGTCAATAACGATGTCTCTGGAGAAGTCTTCTCCTAATACATCCTGCAAAGTAGCAGTGGCAATAGCAGCAACTGTTTCGTCAGAAACCATCTTTCGATCAGCTTCCCTTGCAACACAAGGGATTGGGATGGTATTGTAGGCACTGCTTGTTGAGACACTCTCCCTGAAATTCGGATCACTATCGGATGAATCAGATGAAGAGTCAGTTTCACTTGAGCTAGGTAATTCGCAGACAGCTTTTTGGGCTAGCTTTCTCGTTTTCTCCTTTCTTTCACGCTGAAGCTCCTGCTGCTTTCGTTTGAGATACCTTTTACGTTTCTGGAACTCTTGTTTATCTAATTTTTCTATGAACATTTTTCTATCGCTTCCTTGATCATCCACGAAATCTTTCTCTAGAGGGTTTAAATTCTTGTAATCGACAACATCAAAGAGCTTGCCCCAATTAATTTTCGCGGATTCCAGTTTTGTAGGAAAGCACTTTTTGGCTTTATCACAGTTCAATCGTTGTGCTTTGCGCCACTCCTCGATGATCTTTTGATGACAACGCTCAGTTGAAAGCACTGCAACTGTGGCAAAATCGTATATTGCAATAACTTCACTTGCTACAATTTTTTGCATTTCTCGATTCGACAGTTCTTCATGGCTACCATTTGGCTCCGCCCGATGTTGCATTTTTACTAATTCGCAGTAACGTAGAATATCGCCATTTGTAGGTAGTTGGTGGCCAGGCAGTTTCGCAGCAAAGCCGAAGAGGCGTCCAGTCTGATTTCGTGTTGCCATATGATAACATTAACAGCATAGGCCTAATGATAAATAAGGTTAAAATCCAATAAAATGTCAATCAACCATATAATTATATCACCATTGCAATTAAAATACGGTAGGCCTACGCTACGGAGCAGGGTAGGCCTATATAGCTAAAACGAACTTACTAAGATTCAAAAAAAGGTGCCAACTGCTGCACTGTGGGTAGCAGTTTGCAGTTGCAATGCATATTCAGATATTGCTGTACTACAGTAGGGTCAGGCAGTGTCATATTCTGCATTGTACATACAACAGTACCGTACCCCAACACCGGTATGGCTAGAGATATGCTGGTATTATTATAGGAAAAAATGGGCATTGGGGTAATGGGAAGCTGTGCTCAAATCAATGTCAAACTTTGAGGAAATGTTTAGAAGGCAAAGTCGCACCAATGTTCAAATTTATATGATAAATGGAGAAATCAACCACCCCTATTGTACAGGCAATCAAAGTTCAAAATTGTGTACGAATGTCCCGTACTTTACTTTGGAATGCTGATAATGTACCTGAGACTTTTTCAGAAATGATATCTGCACCAAAGGTTAGCAGTGGAACTGGTTTAGCACAGGCTGAAGCTACACTGATAGCACTCAATGCTAGAGATATTGCTGATAAGGTTGAAGGGATGTGTTTCGATACAACAACTTCTAACACAGGAGCAGGTAGAGGAGCATGTGTTATCCTAGAACAAAAGCTAAATAGAGAACTTCTTAACCTGGCATGTCGTCATCATATCATGGAAGTTGTTCTTGGAGATGTTTTCCAGAATGCCTGTAAATTTCCAGCGAGCTCAGGGCCTGAAATACTGCTGTTTAAACGATTCCAATCAAACTGGGACCACTTGATTCTGAATGACTACTCAACCCTAACTCATGATGATAATGTAACTGTGGATAAAACACTTATTTCGGAAGCAGTGACTTTGTTAGAACCAATGCTTCTTGTGAAACAACCAAGAAATGATTACAAAGTACTTCTGGAATTAGCTTTGACTGTACTAGGTGCTGAGGTTCCAAGGAGCAGCAATCAGGTACAATTTACAAGACCAGGTGCTGTGAGTGATGCCCGCTGGATGGCAAAGGCCAATTACAGCATGCTAATGTACTTATTTCGAAACCAGCTAAGAGAGAGCAAGCTAATCACAGCGAAGGAGGAAGACTCTCTTAGAAATTTCGTGATGTTTGTTGTATTCGTGTATGCAAAGTACTGGCTCCAGTGTATGTCAGCTGCTGATGCTCCAATTAACGATCTGTTAATGCTAAGAGATTTGAAGGAATATGAGAAGGTAAATACAACAGTTGCCACAACTGCCATGAAAGCCTTAAATCGTCACTTATGGTATTTGAGTAGTGAACTAGTGTGCCTTTCCCTATTCTCAGATAAAGTAACTATTGAAGAGAAGAAGGCAATGTTGGATGCTCTTGATATAGATGATGCTCAACCATCAGTGAGATCTGTGAGAGTCAGTGCAGGTATCGCAGGGTCAGCAGTAGACAAAAAGCTGCCTGAGTTTGTTTCGAAGAGGAGTTTGTTTCTATTTAAGAAGTTGAAGATCGACACATCATTTTTCACTAAACCTGACTGGCCATCTAGCTCAGAATATAAACATGCTAAAATGATTATAGACAAGGTGACTGTAGTTAATGATCCAGCTGAACGAGGTGTTGGAGCTGTATCAAAGTTTATTAAAAGTGGCATAACTACAGATGAGGAAATGTTACAGGCATTGTTGGTTGTTGCTGATGAGAATAAAAGACTAAACACAACCTTTACTAAGTCTTCATTCGCTTAATCAACTAAATAATACAAATTGATATCTTTACAAACTGTAAGACTGTCAGTCACTTGTTTAAATAGTAAACGTATTTAAACGTATTACAAATTACATATTTGTACTCATGTTATCAGAAAGCTCATTTTTGAATCAAAAGGTCTACAATTATGCATCATTAGATGTTAGAGACTCATGTAAATCTTCTATCACATTCTTTATATCGTATCGGAACATTATTCCGTATCGCGGTCAAATTGAAAAACACTATGGGTTATGCTCCATCTGAAAAATTCACTTTCAGAAGTTGCTTCAATATAATTTTTAAGTCAGTGTGGGTCAATGACCAAGATTAGCCATGAGCACATGCGAAATTCAAACTTTTTTTAAAATGAAACACTTTACGGCCTACGGGTATCCTGGTACCGGCTGCTGTCAGCCGGTCGCACTTGGAATGGAATTGGAATTGTTTATTGACATCAAAATACAGTAAAAATATTAAAAACATAGGCAATACATTAAACGAAACTGAAATCGAAACTGAAACAAGTATTTACAAATTTATTCATTATTTATAATTAATTACAGTAGGCCTACACTGTAAAATATTCGGTTTTATCGTTTGAGATATTAGATTACGGTAAGGTGTAGCTGTAGGACTTTAAAATTATGGTATTGTATACTAAAAACAATAGATGAGAAACGGTTTGGTTTGAACAAATAAGTTTTTATGGGAGTGCACACTAAAAAGAATCATGATGATGTAGATGTGGTTATAATTACAAATATTAAAAAAAGGGGAACATACAGGCGCATAGGAAGCACAGGAAGGCGCACAGGGAGCATACATACGGGCGCGGAATGATAACGGTTAACGGTACAGAGCAAAAGATAATGATGTCGGGGATAACCTCATGAGACATAGTCTCGTTTCCATGGGGGTCCCCTGGCTATGCAGTGAATCGATCTGGCTATAAAATCATTATTGAAACTTAATAAAAAAATGAAAAAAAAAAAAAAAAAAAAAAAATACAGAACACGGTTACGATACGATTAAAAAAAAAGAATGAGAGTTTTTGTAGGGATGGTTAAAAATAATAGATGCATTGTTCTCGGGAGGATAAAAGGCTAAGTAAGTGGGTCTTTACTTTGTGTTTAAAGGATTCTACTGTGGTTAATTGTTTTATTTCGTTCGGGAGTTTATTCCACAGGAAGGGTCCTAAGTAGGAGAAGGCGTGCGTGGCAGTTTTAGTTTTTTTCCGAGGAATGGTGGTGTGCGCTATGGAGGACCGTGAACGATCGGAGAGGTAGCTAAAAGTTACAAGGGACTGGAGGTAGATGGGCGCGGTCTTCCTGTATACTTTAAACATGTGGGTCAGGATGGTTTGATGGACCCGCTCGGTGATAGGGAGCCAGTTTATTCGGATGAAGTGGGTAGAGTCGATGTTGGTACACGGATACACTTCCGTTGGAGTGCGTCGAGGCGGTTACGGAGGCGGCTGGCGGCGCTCAGATACCAAACCGGGGCAGAGGAGTCGATGATCGGCTGGATTAGGGCGTTACATAGAGTACGCCGTAGTGGTTTGTCGAGTACTTGCGAGTTTCTGTGGAGGAATTTCAGGCAAGCCTTTCCTCTGCGTATGACGGTTTGGGCCGAGTCGGCGCCCGAAAGAGTAGCATCGAGGGAGCAGCCCAAGTAATTCACCGTTTCTGAGGTGTCAAGACGTGCGGATCCGAAGGTTACCGAGAAACTACCCGATGTGGCTAGGCGCTGGTGTGAACCAAAAAGCATGACCTCGAACTTGTCGGGGTGAATGCTAAGGCAGTTATCGACAGCCCAGGCATTTACCCTGGTCAGTGTTTCCGAGAGTGACGTTTCGATTTCCTTTAAGTTGTGTCCAGTTTTGAGGATATTTGTATCGTCGACGTATTTCAGTGCCACCGTGAGATTTTGGCTGTTGGTGTTGGCGACGTGGTGGGTGACCTCCGTTGAGAGGGGAACGGAACCCGGAGGGGTCGTTGCGGGTGCCACCGAACCTGGGTAGTCCACGGGGATCGCCACCGAACCTTGGGAGTCCGCGGGGAGCGCCACCGAACCTTGGGAGTCCGCGGGGAGCGCCACCGAACCTTGGGAGTCCGTGGGGAGCGCCAACGAACCTTGGGAGTCTGCAGGGAGCGCCACCGAACCTGGGTGGTCCGCGGGGAGTGCCACCGAACTTTGGGAGTCCATGGGGAGCGCCACCGAACCTTGGGAGTCTGCGGGGAGTGCCACCGAACCTTGGGAGCCCGCAGGGAGCGCCAACGAACATTGGGAGTCTGCAGGGAGCGCCACCGAACCTGGGTGGTCCGCGGGGAGCGCCACCAAACATTGGGTGTCCGCGGGGAGCGCCACTGAAACTTGGGAGTCTGCAGGGAGCGCCAACATACCTTGGGAGGCTGCAGGGAGTGCCACCGAACCTGGAGAGGCCGCAGGGAGCGCCACCGAATCTGGGGAGGCCGCAGGGAGCGCCACCAAAACCGGAGAGGCTGCAGGGAGCGCCACCGTAGCTGGAGATGCTTTTTTGAAGATTGGATTGACTTTGGCGAGTTTATAATCGGTGGGAAAGATTGCTGAGGTAATTGATGAGTTTATAATGTGGGTAAGGTGGTCAGTTAAGATCGGGCTTCCGTCCTTAAGTATTCTTGGGCTGATCGAGTCGGGTCCACTGGCCTTGGTGGTATCTAGGTTTGTGAGAATGTCAAATACGATCTGTCTATCGACTGTTTGGAGGGAGAAACTGTCTTTTTTAATTCCTTTCAGGGCATAGAACTGCTCGACTGCGGGGCCGTTGTAGATGTTGCTGGGAGATGGGAGTTTGTCTACCAATGTCTTTGAGATATTTGTGAAGAAGGAGTTCAGAACATTGGCAATGTCAGTGGGGTCTGTAAGGAGGGCTCCATTATTTTCGATAGCTGATATTACGGTAGACGACTTCGCTCTTTTCGTGGGCGCTCCGAGTGTCTTTAGGGTTTTCCAGAGGACTTTACTGTTTGTTTTGTTGGAGTCGAGGACGTTTTTGATGTAGGTGGATTTGGCTGATCTGAGTTTGTGTGTTGCCTCGTTCCTCAATTGTTTATAGTTGTCGTAGTTACTTGGGCTTCGGTGCTCATGGAATTTTAGGAGTGCTTTGTTTCAATCCTGGATGATTGTTATGATGTCGGCGGTCATCCAAGGTTCGGAAAAATGTTTAACTCTGACGCAGCGATGTGGTGCGATTTTATCGAGGGTAGGGGTGAGTTCAGTAGTTAGTAAATGAGCACCTTAACAACCTTAACTTAATTAGAAAGCTGTAGCCTGTACTGCTGTTGTGCTGTAGGCCTAGGCTACCTGCTACAGCTGTGTACAGTATGCAAGTCTGCAAGTAGAGCAAAGTACGGCCTGACAGCAGTGAACACTGTTCACCAGTTCACTGCTGTTCACTGTTTATAATGGTCATGCTCAATCTGTCCGTTTGTCCACACTCCACAGCCAGGCAGTGCTAAAAGTAGGCTTACAGTATAAACGCGAGCGAAGCGAGCGGAAAATTTTCAATCTTTTTAAACATATGGAATAATTTCAAATAGAGATGTGCTGTATAGCAGTCGGGCACTTTGTCAATATTGACATGTAAAGCTAATTTCTCCAGGATGGGGCATGTCAAAATTGACATGGACATGTCAATATTGACATTTTTTTACCTGACGTGTTCAAATATTTCCAGACGTGTTTTTTAAATATAAAAATCGAAATTATAACTAAATTAGAAACTTTTGACCGTGCGGAAATTTTTTTCACTGTGCCGTTTAGTTAATATAAATACTTAAAGTTTTTCTCATGTTAAAATTGACATACATGTCAAAATTGACATGTAATGATGAGAACAGAAGTGTGTGGTTAAGGCCACGCCACCCTATAGACTATACTATAACTATAATTTATTCCTGACAAAGCTACATACTGACAGATTACTCATACTGGATTACGTGTAGGCCTAATGTTTTTATGATATATCTTCACTTACAGTCTTATCCACTTGACACTGTGTAACAGCTTTTAATAATTTGGTAGGCCTATCAATAAATTTAGCACCTCTGGCTGTCTGGTCACATTTTTGAAAAGCGGACCTTTATCATTTAAATAATTTTTTTTATATTTATTATAACTAACCGACCACAGGACTATGTTAATTAACCCAACCACCCCCCCCCCCCCCCCCCCCCCCCCCCCGAACAGGATGGGCGGGTTGTTACCTTAGATAGATACCCTGATAACAATTTCATGTTATTTTAACGTTTATATCACATTTTTATTGAACATGGCAAACGTTTGAAAAAACGTTTGCAACACGTCCAGAAATAGATTATTTTCATGTTATTTTGTCCAAGCGGGTGGCATGTAATAAACGTTTAGAAGTAAACGTGTAAATAGCATGAAACAAACGTTACTCAATCGCCGGTTCTTTATGACGTTTGAATTAAACGTGTGTCTAGCATGTGTAACTAACGTGAATCATGCGTCGGTTCTTTCGAAATTGCTTGGAAATATACGTTTTTTTAATGCAAAGAAAACGTTTGTTTTAAACGTTGTAAATCGTTATTCTCTAAACTAATTTGGTCATCCATTGATTCGACCACCGGATTGTTCTCATGGTATGCAATTGTTCGAATTAAGAAGATAATTTATGTGTAAAACATGAATATTATTAAGCACAAGGTAGTAGTAGCCAGTACAGCACAACTTAACCACCTAAAACTAGTGTTATTGTTCACAATAACAACAACAACCATTAAAAAAATGAACTGCATTGCACAAACTTTAAGTAAAATTGTACGGTATATACAAAAATGAAACAAAATTCCATTTGAACTGTAATAATATAGACCAACCGCAGCCTTGTTAAACGCTATTTGGCCTGGGGGGGGGGGGGGGGGGGGTGGGTGAGGGTCATTTAAATTTTTTTGAAATTAATCTGTATCTTTGAAACAGATATGTTGTGAAAACCGAGATTCTGTGACTTTTCCTAAAATTTTATGGGCTATCCATCAGAGCACAAAGGAAATTATTATCCAATATTGAAATATAATAAATAGTTTCAAAAATTTCCCTGTTCACTTCAATGTTCCAAAATTGGAGACAAGGGGGAAACTGGACGCAAATCTCATCTTGGCGAATTAATATCCCGCCTCAATGTTAAATTCTCAATTTAGGGAAAGGAGCAGGTTACAGTGGCACATTATTTTAACCAAAACAATTAACTAAACACAATAGATTAGGTTACAGTTTTATTTTTGAGAGAAATCATCTGTTATTTGCGTCGAATTTCCCCTGGAGAGGGATGCAGTTTTATTGCGTCCAGTTTAATATCTTCGTTGGCTATTCGTGTCATTCATTACCGGTATCTACAAGATGTAAACCTAAATAAAAATAAATGGGGAATTGTTGAGTGGCTGTCGCTGTGACATAGCTGTGGCCAGCGTTGGGTGACTGTGACACAGCGTTGGGTGGCCAGCGATGGGTGGCCAGCGTTGGGTGACTGTGACATAGCGTTGGGTGGCTGTGGCATAGAATTGAGTGGCTGTGGCATAGCGTTGAGTGGCTGTGACATAGCGTTGAGTAACTGTGACATAGCGTTGAGTGGCTGTGACATAGCTTTGAGTGGCTGTGACAAAGCATTGAGCGGCTGTGACGCATTGATCGGCTGTGACATAGCATTGAGCGGCTGTGACATAGCGTTGGGTGGCTGTGGCATAGCATTGAGTGGCTGTGACATAGCGTTGATTGGCTGTGACATAGCGTTGAGTGGCTGTGACATAGCTTTGAGTGGCTGTGACATAGCATTGAGCGGCTGTGACATAGCATTGAGCAGCTGTGACATAGCGTTGGGTGGTTGTGATGTGACATAGCGTTGGGTGGCTGTGGCATAGCGTTGAGCGGCTGTGACATAGCATTGGGCGGCTGTGACATAGCGTTGGGTGACTGTGGCATAGCATTGAGTGGCTGTGACATAGCGTTGATTGGCTGTGACATAACGTTGGGTGGCTAGCGTTGATTGGCTGTGACATAGCGTTGAGTGGCTGTGACATAGCGTTGAGTGGCTGTGACATAGCTTTGAGTGGCTGTGACAAAGCATTGAGTGGATGTGACATAGCATTGGGCGGCTGTGACATAGCGTTGGGTGGTTGTGATGTGACATAGCGTTGGGTGGCTGTGGCAGTGTGGCATAGCGGTTGAGTGGTTGTTGTGACAAAGCGTTGGGTGGCTGTGACAATACGTTGAGTGGCTGTGACATAGCGTTGAGTGTCTGTGACATAGCGTTGAGTGGCTGTGACATAGCGTTGGGTGGCTGTGGCATAGCATTGCGTGGTTGTGACATAGCGTTGAGTGGCTGTGACATGGCATTGAGCGCCTGTGAGATAGCGTTGAGTGGCTGTGACATAGCGTTGAGTGTCTGTGACATAGCTTTGAGTGGCTGTGACATAGCATTGAGCGGCTGTGACATAGCATTGAGCGGCTGTGACATAGCATTGAGTGGTTGTGACATTGCATTGAGTGGCTGTGACTTCTGTCTCGCCCAACTTCTGTCTCTGCTTCCAAAAGTATAAAAAAGCGTCTCGATATATAAAACATCGAGACTGGAAAAATATTTCGAGAAAATATCGCCATGGGATATATAGTGGTAGCTTAGTGAAAGGGTTTGGTTAGGTAAGTCTAGAGTTTAGTGTTGTCTTAGAATAGGGTTAGGTTGTAGATAGAGGGAGAGGCTTCACCTCTGAGTATCAATGATCAACGTATTGTTAGTTGTCTGGGTAATCAGTGTGAGTATCGTATTGGAAACATGATTGGATTCATTGTCGCTCATATATTCCACCTAAAATGATAATAATATATATACATATGTAGCATTGGAGCAATTAGATCAACGTGCACAAGTCACCACAACCCATCACAGACTGTTTCACATTGCCACTGCACTGGGGACTGGTTTATAAAGAGGAAATGAGTAAAAAATAAAGCAAACATTTACTTACCTACCATAGATAGCCAGAGTAAGGCATGTTTTATTTTAAATTACAGTATACATATGCACGCTCTGACGATTTATAAACGGCCCAAAGTACCAAGTGGGCCAAACCTAACAGCAAGGCCTAGTAGTAAGTAAAATAATAACCTCATCGCCAGAATCTGATGCGTATCTTTAGCTGGCTGCCTGGGACCGCATGTGTAATTTACTTCCGGCCGCCGGCGCTTTTTCCCTCTATTTGATCCAAATAGATTACAGGATTAGGATTTTAATCACTTGAATCACTGAAATAACGATGTGTAAGAAGCCTATTCAAGTTCAATACAAACCTGTTAAGTGAAGAACCTTCGCATTAAATGTGGGCCAACTTGACAGTTGACAGAAGATCTGGATTCGAAAATTCTTTCCAACGTACCGGTAACAGTAGGCCGGCATTTCGAGGAGGCCATAATATTTTTCCAGTCTGCCAGTGCAGCCCTTGCCGCTTGCCTGTTGTTTCGACCAACCAGCGCCAGGAAGACAGAGCCCAATCTAAACTGTCGTCGTCATCGAATTACTGGCACTGCACTGCCTGACTGCATTACATACAGACATATTACTGTATTCTGGTATTACAATACAATTAGGCTAGGCTGCTAGGCCTATATAATGTACATAAATAATATATAATGTATATGACATATATTATGTATTATATATGTTATGTAGGCCTATATAACATATAATGTATAATATAAAAAGATTTATCATTTTATATGACAGTCAGACAGTATGAAGCTTAATTAAAAATAACTTAAACAGTTAATATAGGCATACGGCAGTAAACAAACATATGGCAGTATGGTCAACCCTATTGCAGCACTTAAACCAGTAAACAGCTGGCCTACACACTGCAGCACTACTGTCAAGCTCTCAGAATGTGGCTGGAGTGCATGGAGAGGGTGCTGGTAGGCTGGGGCAGGCAGACAAGTCCCTAAAAGGTGCCACCCTGCTCCATAGCGCGGGAAATTCAAATGATTGAAAGACATGTTATTTGTACTGGAAAGGGTGGCAGATCAGATCTGCCACCTATATATTGGCGGTAAATTAAAATCTGTTTTAACATTGAATACATTAATAGAGCAAGACCAATCTGCCAATGTAATTCATTGAATCAGAATAAATTATTTATTATCGGTTTAACTCACTCATCCGGTAATGTTGTTGATTTATCTATTGTGGGACTTCGAGCAGCACGTGAACAACTAAACCAGCACGTTAACTAGTCTGGGGCTTCGAGCAGCACGTGAACAACTAAACTGGCTGGTTAACAAGTCTGGGACTTCGAGCAGCACGTAAACAACTACGCTGACTGTTTAACTAGTCTGGTACCGTACATGTCTGGGACAGATATAGCAGTATAGGCAGAAGCATTATACTGTTATACACCTATTGTTATTACAGTAGGCTTACCTGCGATATATTTTACTATAGTTCCCTGCTATATTGTTATAATTATAATGTTCTGATGTAATTATAACTGATACAAGCAAATAATAAATGTTCTTTACATTTTACTGATAGAAGTTAAGCCAAATCCCCCGATCCCCCCCCCCCTCCTCAATTTGCAATTTTGCTCGAAGTCCCAGACTAGTGAACAAGTCAGCTTAGTTGTTCACGTGCTGCTCGAAGCCCCAGACTAGTTAACGTGTTGATTTAGTTGTTCACGTGCTGCTCGAAGTCCCAGAATAGATAAAACAACAACAATAACGGATGAGTGAGTTACCGATAAGAAATAATTTATTCTGATTCAATGAATTACATTTCTTACAACTTACTCTATTCGCAATAATTTTTATTGTCCGTTTAAATCCTTTTTTTGTCCTTTTTTTTGATTTTTTATGTCCTCCAAAAGTCTAATGTTAGGTTCCATGCTACCGGTTTCTCTACTGCTGTTCTCTCAGGCTATCAGTACCGGTATTAGTATATATAGCACTATTTTGCTCTATTGTATGTACAGATGTAGGTATAAAGCAGGTATTTCTGTATTTTAGTACCGGTACCGGCACCGGTACTGCTATAGGCCTACTGTGTAGCCTACCATTTAAATATGGTAATGGTAGGCCTACCGGTTGTGCTAATAAATTTTAAATAATTGATAGGCCAAACTGGATTGTAGGATTGTGGAAAATGTGGATATACCTTTCACATAATTTAGGCCTGCTATTACTGTATTAGTTTTATCGTCTCTGTAACCTGCTCCTTTCCCTCAATTAGTTAAATGATCGTTTATTGTTTTGGTTAGAAAATCCCGCTTCTGTAACCTGCCCCTTTCCCTCAATTAGTTAAATGATCGTTTATTGTTTTGGTTAGAAAATCCCGCCTCTGTAACCTGCTCCTTTCCCTGAATTGGTAAAGTGACCGTTTATAGTTTTGGTTAGAAAGGCCCGCCTCTGTAACCTGCCCCTTTCCCTCAATTAGTTAAATGATCGTTTATTGTCTTGGTTAGAAAATCCCGCCTCTGTAACCTGCTCCTTTCCCTCAATAAGTTAAGTGATCGTTTATTGTTTTGGTTAGAAAATCCCGCCTCTGTAACCTGCTCCTTTCCCTCAATTAGTTAAGTGATCGTTTATTGTTTTAGTTAGAAAATCTCGTCTCTGTAACCTGCTCCTTTCCCTGATTTGGTAAAGTGACTGTTTATTGTTTTGGTTAGAAAACTCGGCCTTAACCTGCTCCTTTCCATCAATTGGTAATTGTTTTTGGCTATAAAATTAGTGTTTTGATACGTCATGTGGTAATCGATTATCGACAACAACCACAAACTATTAAATATAGAGTCTTTTTACCACAGGCGCATATGGAAATCTATCTCATAGTCTATAAATCATGGAATGTTTTGGCACAGGCATAGTGAAATCTAACTGTCTGACAGTCCAGAAATCAGCAGTCTGACAGTTTGAAGAAATACATACATAAAAAGTCATTAAAAGGACAACAAAAGTCATTATGCATAATTCGTAAAAAAAAGGACAAAAAAAGTCAAATAAAAGGACATAAAAAATCACTGCCTACTCTATTCATGTATTCAACGTTAAAACAGATTTGAATTTACCGCCAAAATATAGGTAGCAGATATGATCTGCCACCCTTTCCAGTACAAATTACATGTCTTTCAATCATTTGAATTTCCCGCGCTATGGAGCAGGGTGGCACCTTTTAGGGACTTGTGGGCAGGCAGTGGAGTGTCTACTGACTGACTGATGTACTGCAGTACTGCATGCACTGCTGCATGATTTATAGGCCTATAAACGAATTTGGCGGTAAATTTTAGGCGGTTTATTCAAACAGCCTTAAGACATATTGGCAATGATGTGCAGGACGTTTGTTCAACACGACAAAGTAGCATTTAACAAACAGCTGGAATAAACATGTATGATTTATGTTACACAATAACATGTAAAACAAATGTTAAATAATTACATGATAAAACATGTTACATTTAGGTATTATTAAAACGTGATCAACAAATGTTTGATTATAACATGATTGGATATTATGTTATTTAGATGTTAAAATAACATGTTGATTAAAACAAGTTTAGAAAAAAAACATGTCAACATGATTCAAGCATATAAACAAACGTTTGGTATAATAGCGTGTAGCGTGTCTGGTTAGCAGGGTACTATGGGGCGCCGTTTGGGCCAAAAATAAAAAAAACATATTATATTAAAAAGTTATAATGGTATGTTTTTTATCTTGCCGTTTGGGCCAAAAGTTGTAATGGTATGTTTTTTTATCTTGCCGTTTGGGCCAAAAGTTGTAATGGTATGTTTTTTTATCTTGCCGTTTGGGCCAAAAGTTGTAATGGTATGTTTTTTTATCTTGCCGTTTGGGCCAAAAATAGCTGAGAGGGAAATTTGAATTATCACTTTCTATATACTGTATTTAGCAATTGCAATTATCATCATACCTGTGAGCCTGTCTGCCTATACATGATTGTGGATTGTATTTACACACGGTGTACCGTATCGCTGTAGGAGTGGACTTTAGGCTTACCTCCCGCTGTATGGCTGTATGGGCCTTGGCCTACCAGTACTCATATACTGTCACTGGGTAATGCTGTAATGCGTTAGGCTGTTAGGTACAAATCAGTATACTTTAGGCCCTGTAGCATTACACATTGTGCTTGTGATAGGCCTACATCTTGTGGTCCACAATACTGCAATACTGAGGCATTAATGTCAGAATGTCATTTGTACCTAACAGCCTAACGCTACATTACAGCATTACGCAGTGACAGTATATGAGTACCGGTAGGCCAAGGCCCATACAGCGGGAGGTAAGCCTAAAGTCCACTCCTCCAGCGATACGGTACCGTGCTGCCGTGTGTAAATACAATCCACAATCATGTATAGGCAGACAGGCTCACAGGTATGATGATAATTGCAATTGCTATAAATACAGTATATAGAAAGTGATAATTCAAATTTCCCTCTCAGCTATTTTTGGCCCAAACGGCAAGATAAAAAAACATACCATTACAACTTTTGGCCCAAACGGCAAGATAAAAAAACATACCATTACAACTTTTGGCCCAAACGGCAAGATAAAAAAACATACCATTATAACTTTTTAATATAATATGTTTTTTTTATTTTTGGCCCAAACGGCGCCCCATAGGGTACCGCTATTAATATGTTTTTTGCAATTTAAAGTTGAAATTTAAACCTGTATTTGTTAAACAAATTCGAAAAAACTCAAAATACGAATGGATTTGATTTGATGGGATTGATTTGATTGTACCATGACCTTTTAATTGCACACAAATAGATACAATACAAAGCTAAAATAATGTTGGGACATCTTTAACAATTAACTTTACTATGTGTCTCATGTCCTAGATTGTCCTCTACCGACAGGGGCGGTTGTAGGATTATGCTTGGGGGGGGGGGGGGGGGGGGGGGCAAAATATTTAATTTGCTGAGGCCAATTTTTCGGACTTGTAAATGGCTCCACGCAAGCAGTAGAGCCCAATCTGGACACGTTTATAAATGCCAGCTTTAAATCGTTCAAAAAAAACATTCCTAACAACAACTTTGTCTAAACCCGTCTATGTCTACTTATCTAATTATTTAGTTAATGGAAGGGTCGCAGCCGTCAGCTGGTGGTAACCCGTATCGTTCCAAAGATGTGGAGGAGAGACGCGACGTGTGTGGCACTCCTTTCCATTAATTTGTAATGATATCGTTTATTGTTTTGGTTAGTTAGGTTTCGGTATGGAGATGGTGTTCTGCGCAATAAAATAATTATCTTATATTTAATTATTTAAGAGGCAATAAATATACTTTAGTATTTTAGCCGCACAAACTTTCATAACATGTGTGGTAGTAGAAAATATTGAAGTAATTAAATGACTTTTTAATCGGTCCTACTAATTACCCCAACCTACCACAAACTACCACAATCTACCACAATCTACCCCAACAATTCGATACAGGCATCTAATTACCACAATGTTATTTTACAATGGCATCTAATTACCACAATATACAGAACTCAAGTGTCTAATTACCACAATGTACAGAACTCAAGTGTCTATTTACCACAAGACTACACTGCACACTGCATCTAATTACCACAATATTATTTTACAATGGCATCTAATTACCACAATATACAGAACGCAAGTGTCTAATTACCACAAGACTATACAGGTATACTGCGTCTAATTACCACAATCTATTTACGAACAAGACTACACTGCACACTGCATCTAATTACCACAATATTATTTTACAATGGCATCTAATTACCACAATATACAGAACGCAAGTGTCTAATTACCACAAGACTATACAGGTATACTGCGTCTAATTACCACAATCTATTTACGAACAAGACTACACTGCACACTGCATCTAATTACCACAATATTATTTTACAATGGCATCTAATTACCACAATATACAGAACGCAAGTGTCTAATTACCACAAGACTATACGGTATACTGCGTCTAATTACCACAATCTATTTACGAACAAGACTACACTGCACACTGCATCTAATTACCACAATATTATTTTACAATGGCATCTAATTACCACAATATACAGAACGCAAGTGTCTAATTACCACAAGACTATACTGCGTCTAATTACCACAAGACTACACTGCATCTAATTACCACAATATTATTTTACAATGGCATCTAATTACCACAATATACGGAACGCAAGTGTCTAATTACCACAAGACTATACTGCGTCTAATTACCACAAGACTATACTGCGTCTAATTACCACAATCTATTTACGAACAAGACTACACTGCACACTGCATCTAATTACCACAATATTATTTTACAATGGCATCTAATTACCACAATATACAGAACGCAAGTGTCTAATTACCACAAGACTAGACTGCGTCTAATTACCACAAGACTACACTGCATCTAATTACCACAATATTATTTTACAATGGCATCTAATTACCACAATATACGGAACGCAAGTGTCTAATTACCACAAGACTATACTGCGTCTAATTACCACAAGACTACACTGCATCTAATTACCACAATATTATTTTACAATGGCATCTAATTACCACAATATACAGAACGCAAGTCTCTAATTACCACAACACTATACTGCGTCTAATTACCACAATATACAGAACGCAGTGTCTATTTACCACAAGACCACACTGCATCTAATTACCACAATATACAGAATGCAAGAGTGTCTAATTACCACAATATACAGTACGGTAGTTATTAATATTCAGTGTCTAATTACCGCAAAACTTCACTAACGTCTAATTACCACAATATACAGAACTCAAGTGTCTAATCACGGGTAGGACTAAAAACCCAAACGGTACCCAAACGAACCCAAACGGTGGAATACGGAGTTATATCAACAGATGTTATAGTTGCCACAACGGGGAAACAATTATACGATTATACGAAAAATAATTACAGTAATGCAGCTTTTTGTGTTTTACATTCATGAAGAACACAAAAAACGGTGCCAAGCCCGTATAAATGCAGAGGCTCATCTATCAACCACGCTATTTTACACGTATATGATATACAAATGGACATCATTATGTCCATTTGTAGTACATTGTTAAGGTATTAGTTTTGGAAGTAATCAGTTGTTATTTCTGTAAATATCGTTTGTATCGAAAGACCCCCCTATTTAAAGTACTGTATACTTAGTTATTGAAATAAAAAGTATTTATTGTTGGGTGTTGTAGTTAAAGTTGCCGCCCTCTGGAAACAATCGCCACAACAGATGTTATAGTTGCCCCAACGGAAGAAACAATCGCCACTACGGAGGTTATAGTTGCCACAAAGGGGGACACAATCGCCACTACGGAGGTTATAGTTGCCACAAAGGGGGACACAATCGCCACAACATATGTTAAACGGGGAAACAATTATACGATTATATGAAATAATAATTACAGTAATGCAGCTTTTTGTGTTTTACATTCATGAAGAACACAAAAAACGGTGCCAAGCCCGTATAAATGCAGAGGCTCATCTATCAACCACGCTATTTTACACGTATATGATATACAACCCTGCAAACAATTTACTTTCGAGGAATGTCAGAAAAACATCATTAATTTGTTATAAATGTTGATAAATGTCATTCCCTTGTTTGATAGAATATTTAGATGTTCAATATATGTTATTTTAACATTACTCTATAATGTCTTTGTCAGACATTAAATAAATGATAACTGTTGATGTTAGAAAAACGTAATTTTAATGTGAGAACATAAACATTAGTCAAAAATGTTTTATAAGTGTTTAGTTCTAACATTTTAAGAACATGGTTTGTTACATATCAGAACAATGTTATTTTGTCACATAAAATAAACATTATGCGATAGACGCTGCTGTCACTTCTATTATCTAATCTGAGATTGATGATTGGCTAATTTTAAAATTGGCGGTAATGGAGGAATTTTCCACATGTAAAATAGTACACAGTATGGTATGTTGTACAATACTCATTCTGGCATGCCTGTATTCAATGTTTATTGCGTATATGTATTGTTATACTGCTGTACTGCAAGGCCTATCTTTATATTACTGTAGTGCTGTATTGTAGTTACTGTAGGCCTACTGCACTGTACAGTGTACAGTAGCTCATATTTTTGGTTTTATAGTTTTGGTTTTGTGATTTATTTAACCTAAACTCATAAATAAAACATATCTACCTGAATGCGAGTTCGCCTTTACCCTCTGGATTCACACATTACTTCATTAGACCTACCAATTACAGAATTCAAGGCTGCCAGGACCAGGAAGTCCCCTTAAACCAGCACTGACAGGTGGAGGATTGACTTATTTGTCTGTACTGATGGTGGATTTCAACAGCCGAGGACTACAGATTGGAATTCTTATTATTGGGAGGTCCCAGTTTTCAGTTGAAGGGGCAGGGCACAGGGACAGCATTACTACAAAACTTTCGATTCGATTTCGATTTGAAAACTTCACATTAACTGTTATTACAAACTATTTATTGTTTCAGTTTTTAGATTGTACTTTTGTAGGGCCTAGGCCTATTGATTTATTTTTACAGTTTAATAAATGAAGCTCACTCAGCTATAATTATAATTATAATTAACATTTAATTTTTTAAATATGATTTGTTCAGATAGGGAGGATTTGCGATGCAATCAAAATCATCCCTCTCCAGGGAGATATCGATTCAAATAAGTACTGATTACTCTCCCAGAAATAAATCTGTATATGTGCCTCTGTAGCCAACTGTAACCTGCTCCTTTTAATAAATTTAACATTGTTGTGAGGTATTATTTATTAAACCCACTATATGTACATGTATATGTATCTTTTTCAATGGTAATATGGATAATATTGAACAAATGTGTAGGTATATAGAGTCAGTAATGTTAAGCGTAGGTTATTACCATTCACTAGATATTCAGGTTTATTATGTCGGTTTGTTTGTTATTTTTGTGTTAAATTACGTTCAAATAATTTTAGTATTCGCTAAAGTTCTCAAGACAAAATAGACAGTTTCAAAAATCTACTGGACAATTTATATAACTGTGTCAATAACTAATTATCGTAAAGGTTTTGTGCAGTATTATATTTGATATTATTTGTATCGCATATGTAAATTGTCAATAAACATATCTATCTATCTACATTATTTTATATAGACTACAAATCAGATCTATAAATCTAGTGAATAATATTAACTCAAAGTATTTTAATTGATGCAATTCATTATGTTGTTATCACTTATTATTACGTCATAAACATATTCTTTTTAAGTCTGTGATTAACTTTAACCGAAATATCAAAACCATTTACGTAATTGGGCCATACAGCCATATATTTGTTGTTTACTTATTCTGTGATATTTTACTTTGATTTTGCTGCTTATTTCATTATTTGTTTCTGACTGGTCATTATACAAAATATTCAATTCATGTTATACGTTTTAATTGTTATTAATTTGCATACAATTGCCTACAACAAAATTGTATTCAATCAAACTGTGTTAGAGATTGTAGCCTGCCACTACCATATCAACATGCGTAGGGAAATTATTAAT
The DNA here is from genome assembly GCA_032718475.1 of Nemertoderma westbladi. NCBI lineage: Eukaryota > Metazoa > Xenacoelomorpha > Nemertodermatida > Nemertodermatidae > Nemertoderma > Nemertoderma westbladi. Next base: position 136,963 of record JAUCBJ010006915.1, on the reverse strand, counting down.
TAATTATTCAATAAAGGGTTTGGCAATTACAAAGAACGATAATAAAGAACGGCAATGGAGGGGGATTATTAGTTTGAGAGCAAGCGAACCATAAAACATGAGAGAAGGGCTTAATTGCACGTAAATTTAATGTTACGTTTTTAGCAAACAATATTTTTATGTTAAGAAATAACATAACAGTAACGATCTAAATAACATTATGCCGTTGTTATTTTAATGTCATTAAAAATACAATAATAATGATAAGGAATAACATAAAAGTAATGATATATGTAACCATCCTGGCTTTGTTATTTTAATGTTATTAAAAACGAAATAATAACGTTAGTATATAACGTCATATTTCTTGGCCAATTTACAGTTTTTTTATCATTAATCTAACAATTTGAAATAATGTTATCTATGTCATTAAATAACATTTTAGTAACAGCTTTTTAACAATACATTGTTTGCAGGGAATGGACATCATTATGTATAAAGTTAGCACTTTATTTGTACGGGGGGGGGGGGGGGGGGGGGGGGGGCTGGAAGCAATTGGAGAATTGATATCTCGTTTCAACTTTATAATTGATGAAATTTAATTACACACAAACATTAATAAATCAAATGAAATAAGTCTATAGGATTTACAGTCGACGAGGGAATTGTTGGCAAAAGCTAAAATTATAATAAAAAAAAATAAAGTACAGTGTATTTTCTGAACGGGCATTTATCAGGGCAGGGCTTTTGTAAATAAATTCCAAGGGCATGGGTTCTGTTGTGCTCTGGAATATGTGGGCACAATTTACTGTAGGACACACAGTTATCACAATTGGTGGTGGAGAATGATATTTATAACATAAGCGACATTTACAGTAGCAAATATGTGGAAGAATTATGTATTTCAATCAATCGTTATTATTCGTGGAAGAGTTTCAGCGAGAAGAGTCAAAATTATGTCAACCTCGTACAGTACAAATTTCAACCGAATGGACGTGATTAATTACTCTGCAAAATTTTACTCTTAATCATAAAATCGGCCCACCCATCTATGAAATACTGGAAAACGGTGAAGGAAGAATTACGGATATTGTACCAGAAACGGACGAGACACAGGAAATACATAATTTGTAAGTTTAAATACTTTATCGCAAGTTATAAAATTAACCAATAAATGAATTGTGTTTAAACATCATTTAATTCCTAATAAAAATAATCTTAGTTTATATAAATCAATTAATGGGGCACAATTTCAGTATATTATATCCATAACGAAATCAGTTTATTTCATTTAGTAATAAGTTCTACAGTATATAGGTAGGTGAGTCTGTCGGTAGGTCAGTTGGTTAGTCTGTCGGTCAGTCGGTCGGTCAGTCTGTCGGTGGGTTAGTTGGTCAGTCAGTCGTTCAGTCTGTCGGTTGGTTGATTGGTCGGTAGGTCAGTTGGTTAGTCTGTCTGTCAGTCGGTTGGTCAGTCTGTCATTCAATCTGTCGGTCAGTTTGTTGGTTGGTTGGTTGGTCAGTTTGTGTGTGAGTCCGTCGGTCGGTTGGAAAATTTATCATTCAGTCTGTAGGTGCGGGAGTCTGGTGGTCGGTCGGTCAGTTGATGGATCGGTACGTCAGTTGGTTAGTCTGTCAGTCATTCGGTCGGTCGGTTGGCTGGTCAGTCTGTCGGTCAGTCTCTCGGTCGGTTGGTCAGTATTTCGGTCAGTCTGTTGGTCAGTCTGTCAGTGGGTCAGTCGGTTGGTCAGTCAATCGCTCAGTCTGTCCGTCGATTGGTCATTCTGTCGGTCAGTCTGTTGGTCGGTCGGTTGGTCAGACTGTCGGTGGGTCTGTCAGTGTGTACCAAAAAAAATTGTAACAAAAAGGTTAATTAAGCAATATTATATTATACAGTAATTAACAATAACTGCGAGTCCATCAACAATATACTAAAGGTCACTATCGATAATAACTATTGTTACACTCAGTAAGCGATTTACAAATGAGTGACCTTAGGCGAGCCCTATATGGTACAGGTAATTAGATGCAGTGTGCAGTGTAGTCTTGTTCGTAAATAGATTGTGGTAATTAGACGCAGTATAGTGTTGTGGTAATTAGACGCAGTATAGTGTTGTGGTAATTAGACGCAGTATAGTCTTGTGGTAAATAGACACTTGCGTTCTGTATATTGTGGTAATTAGATGCCATTGTAAAATAATATTGTGGTCATTAGATGCAGTGTGCAGTGTAGTCTTGTTCGTAAATAGATTGTGGTAATTAGACGCAGTATAGTCTTGTGGTAATTAGACGCAGTATAGTCGTGTGGTAAATAGACACTTGAGTTCTGTATATTGTGGTAATTAGATGCCATTGTAAAATAATATTGTGGTAATTAGATGCAGTGTAGTCTTGTGGTAAATAGATTGTGGTAATTAGACGCAGTATAAGGTAGTGTTGTGGTAATTAGACGCAGTATAGTGTTGTGGCAATTAGACGCAGTATAGTGTTGTGGCAATTAGACGCAGTATAGTCTTGTGGTAAATAGACACTTGCGTTCTGTATATTGTGGTAATTAGATGCCATTGTAAAATAATATTGTGGTAATTAGATGCAGTGTGCAGTGTAGTCTTGTTCGTAAATAGATTGTGGTAATTAGACGCAGTATAGTCTTGTGGTAATTAGACGCAGTATAGTCATGTGGTAAATAGACACTTGAGTTCTGTATATTGTGGTAATTAGATGCCATTGTAAAATAATATTGTGGTAATTAGATGCAGTGTAGTCTTGTGGTAAATAGATTGTGGTAATTAGACGCAGTATAAGGTAGTGTTGTGGTAATTAGACGCAGTATAGTGTTGTGGCAATTAGACGCAGTATAGTGTTGTGGCAATTAGACGCAGTATAGTCTTGTGGTAAATAGACACTTGCGTTCTGTATATTGTGGTAATTAGATGCCATTGTAAAATAATATTGTGGTAATTAGATGCAGTGTGCAGTGTAGTCTTGTTCGTAAATAGATTGTGGTAATTAGACGCAATATAGTGTTGTGGTAATTAGACGCAGTATAGTGTTGTGGTAATTAGACGCAGTATAGTCTTGTGGTAAATAGACACTTGCGTTCTGTATATTGTGGTAATTAGATGCCATTGTAAAATAATATTGTGGTCATTAGATGCAGTGTGCAGTGTAGTCTTGTTCGTAAATAGATTGTGGTAATTAGACACAGTATAGTCCTGTGGTAATTAGACGCAGTATAGTGTTGTGGTAATTAGACACTTGCATTCTGTATATTGTGGTAATTAGATGCCATTGTAAAATAATATTGTGGTAATTAGATGCAGTGTAGTCTTGTGGTAAATAGATTGTGGTAATTAGACGCAGTATAAGGTAGTGTTGTGGTAATTAGACGCAGTATAGTGTTGTGGCAATTAGACGCAGTATAGTGTTGTGGCAATTAGACGCAGTATAGTCTTGTGGTAAATAGACACTTGCGTTCTGTATATTGTGGTAATTAGATGCCATTGTAAAATAATATTGTGGTAATTAGATGCAGTGTGCAGTGTAGTCTTGTTCGTAAATAGATTGTGGTAATTAGACGCAGTATAGTCTTGTGGTAATTAGACGCAGTATAGTCGTGTGGTAAATAGACACTTGAGTTCTGTATATTGTGGTAATTAGATGCAGTGTAGTGTTGTGGTAAATAGATATTTGCATTCTGTATATTGTGGTAATTAGACGCAGTATAGTGTTGTGGTAATTAGACACTCGCGTTCTGTATATTGTGGTAATTAGACGCTGTATAGTATTGTGGTAATTAGACACTTGCGTTCTGTATATTGTGGTAATTAGATGCGCAGTTAGTCTTGTGGTAAATAGACACTTGAGTTCTGTACATTGTGGTAATTAGATGCCATTGTAAAATAATATTGTGGTAATTAGATGCCTGTATCGAATTATTGGGGTAGATTGTGGTAGTTTGTGGTAGGTTGGGGTAATTAGTAGGACCCCTTTTTAATTGCAAAATTATATTATATTAAGAAATTTACTGCTTAAATTTACTTGCACATGCCTTAAAAAACCAAGCCACTGAACTTACCAATGGAGATATTTCCAGTGACCATACCATGGACCAATCGCAGGAGACATCTACCTTCTCACCTGTGACACCTTCACATGTGCAATGTGGGCAGTGCTGAAAGGCTATGCAACCAATACAGAACCAAACTACTATGTTTGTATGTTGGATGGGCTAAATGTCTAGCATCAATAAGCTAAACTTGGAACCACCATTATACTATCAGCTGGCTATGATGCCACTACTGCTCAAATTTTGGCGCCCCTTGGAAGGTGGCGCCCGGGGCCGTCCCCCCCCCCCCGCCCTTCTGCACGCCACTGCACGTTTCGGAATCAAGCTACAGTTCGTCGCAGCCCCCAATAAAAAAAAAATAAACAAAAGGAAACATTAAAAGAAATTATTATACTTTGAAAAAAATTTCCCGATTTTTTCCCGAATTCCCAAAGTTCCAGAATTTTACAAAAATATCAGAGTGTTTTATAATGGATATCTCCGGGTAGTAACTAAATTTTGAAAAAAAAATAGAAGTCTTTTCCCAGAGAGGTCTGTTTTCGAGCAAGTCGGTACCCACTGGTTCGGATTTACCACATTACCTTTCGCTAGGGAGGGGGCAAGCCCCCCCCCCCAAGATACCTGGGGAGGGGCAGATGCCCCCCTGCCCCCCCCCCCTAGAACCGCCACTGTCTACCGAGCATCACCATCCTGTCCCATAATAACTTCGCAGCGGCTTTGTGTCGACGGTCGAAAAGTGGCCATACAGTAGTGCTTTTTTTCTGACCTTCGTCCTGGAATCCCACGCAGCCGGGTACTATACAGCTATACACCGGCTTTCATTGCAGTAAAGAAAAGTGTAGGCGCCGTATAACCGCGGTATAATCAGTTTTCAGATCTAGCTCCTCTACTAATTTATTATGCCCTATATTAATTAAATAAAACACGGCAAAGATAGATATTCTGATATTCAATTAAAGGGATATTGAGTTAGAGAAACTGTGATAGGCAAAACAGAAGTAGACCTAAGCAGCTAGGCTTGTACAGTCTGCAGTCTGACAGTTGTAGCTAGAATAATTGCTGAATTGCATCGGATCGGATCGGATCGGATCGGATCGGATCGGATCGGATCGGATCGGATCGGACGGCATCTGACATATAATTCTACCTCGCACGAAGGCCTCTGAACAGATTCGACAGCTATTTTCGGCATTCTCATATTGCACGAAGTCCTCTGAACAACTTCAATTTTCAGCATTTATCATGCTGCCTTGAGGACTCTGAACAGTTATTTTAGCTCTTTTCAGTATTTCTCATGCTGCATGAAGGCCTTTTAACAGTTTCAACAGCTCTTTTCAGCATTTGTCATGCTGCACGAAGGCCTCTGAACAGATTCGACAGCTATTTTCGACATTCTCATATTGCACGAAGCCCTATTAACAACTTCAAATGTTATTCTCAGCATTTGTCATGCTGCCTTGAGGACTCTGAACAGTTTTATTAGCTCTTTTCAGTATTTATCATGCTGCATGAAGGCCTTTTAGCAGTTTCAACAGCCCTTTTCAGCATTTATCATGCAGCAGGAAGGCCTCTGAACTGGTTTCAACAGCTATTTTCGACATTCTAATATTGCACGAAGCCCTATTAACAACTTCAAATGTTATTTTCAGCATTTATCATGCAGCATGAAGGACTCTGAACAGTTTTATCAGCTCTTTTCGGTATTTATCATGCTGCATGAAGGCCTTTTAGCAGTTTCAACAGCCCTTTTCAGCATTTATCATGCAGCAGGAAGGCCTCTGAACTGGTTTCAACAGCTATTTTCGACATTCTAATATTGCACGAAGCCCTATTAACAACTTCAAATGTTATTTTCAACATTTATCATGCTGCATGAAGGACTCTGAATAGTTTCAACATCTATTTTCAGTGTTTATCATGCTGCACAAAGGTCTCTGAGCAGCTTTGAGAGATCTTTTATGTATTTTTCAAACTGTGCGAAGGCCTCTGGGCAGTTTTATCAGTTTTTCTCATGATGCATGAAACCCTCTGAACAATTTCAACTGCACTTTTCGGCATTTATCATGCTGCACAAACTGACAAAGGACTCTGAACAGTTTTAGCAGCCCTTTTTCAATATTTAACATGCTGCACGAAGGCTTAAATAGTAGGGCTCGATCGGAGCTCTGGCCTCCGGCTCCGGCTCCGGCTCCGGCCATTTTGGCACCTCCGGCTCCTGCTCCGGCTCCGGTAAAAATATTGCCGGAGTTAATTTTTTAATAAAGTATTATATTTCGTGCATATTCTAATCTGAACAATCATTTACACTATAAGTACTGAAGTAAGTACTGTAGTACAGCTTCAATATCAAGAATAATACCGGTACTGCAGTACTGCAGTATTTACTTAAAGTCAATGACTGACTGACTGTCAGACTGTACTGCAGTACTGGCTGACTGGTACTGGCCAGCTGGCTGACTAGCAGACTATTATGTATTACAGATAGGCCCTACTGTAAAAAATTGTAAATGCTATGAATGTACACTGTAGCTGTACCACTGCAGCCATTTACTGCTGTCATGCCGATGCCATGCCAGCATACTGTACTGCAGTACTGGTACACGTACGGTAGGCTACCTACAGTACACACCTCTACCACAGTTAGTGAGTTAGGTACTGTAACTGTAGGTAATTTTTAGCCATCAGCGTCAGGCCGTCTGTCCGTGATAAATTAATTACTTAAATTTTAAATTGAAAATTCGTAAATCTATAAATTATGAAATTAATTAGACCTACAGCATACAGTATGATTGATTATGCTGTTATGAGCGATTGGCGAACGATAACCATACTTTATTTTTTTTAAATAAATAATTAAATTTTTAAAATTTTTGAAAAACTCCGGCTCCGGCCAAATTGTCCAACTCCGGCTCCGGCTCCGGCCAAATCCCAACTCCGATCGAGCCCTATTAAATAGTTTCAAAAGCTCTTTTCAGTATTTATAATGCAGCAAGAATGCCTCTAACTAAAGCGTTTTGACAGCTCGTTTCAGTATTTGTGATGCTGCGCGAAGGCCTCTAAATATATTTGGCTGTTTGGTGGGGGTGAAATGAACATAATAATCCAGCGTTCATGTCAATATTGACATGCAATACAACATATCATTAAAATTATTACAAACAACAACATGCATTGGTTGGATTTAACATTATTTTAATTAAAATAGATATTCTCTTTACAAAAAAACATTTTTTACTTTTCAAGTCACAATATTTAAAAAATGTATTATCAAAACATGTCAATATTGACATCATGTCAATTTTGACATGGAACATGTCAATATTGACAACATGTCAATATTGACAAAGTGCCCGACTGTTTAGCTGTATAGTGGGATGTGTTGCCTGTGCACCGCTACGCTACATCCTACCCTAACCCTACATCCATATTCGCGCCAGGACCGCCAGGCTGCCAGGATCCTCAATGCGCGCCACACGCCCCTGTCACCTGGTCACTACGCGCCCGAATCCTTAATCCGCGCCACACATGTTGAGCAACCTCAGGGATGGCAATTAGGTTTTAATATTAGGTTTTATTATTCGGTTTTAATAAAAAACCTAGTGTAAAAATTATTAGGTTTTATTAGGTTTTATTGGGTTTTATTCCAGTCTGCCACCGCAGTGCAATCCGTTGGCCTAATTATTGGGTATGGGGGAAAAACCTCACATTTCGTTGTGTGCTAGAGTGCTAGACCTTCAAAGACGGTTCGATTAGACATTAGCAGAATATCCAGTCGGGGAGTTCTATTTACAACTGAGTTGAAATTTTTTAAAATTCAACTTTTGGAGAAGGGTTTAAAATTCAACTTTTCTTTAAAATTCAACTTTTGGAGTTGGTTTGGAAATACTGATAAATATGGAATTGGAATCCATTACTGGTATTCCATTGTATAATAATTATGACATAGGCCTATAGCGCAGTAGCGGTAATTTAATACATCTAACAGTCTAATAAATTCCTGTAGTATTTCAGCTAATTTGCAAATGTAATCACTTAAAATGTTTTTAAAAAATGTAATCCCGGCTGCCCGGCGGTGAAAGTTTTTATTCCATCGGTGATGAGGGTTGATTTTTCGAGTTACACCCATAAAAAGAATAAAAACACCCTTCTGTAACGTCTTGGGGCTAACTGCAGTACGCAGTACTGTACGCAGGTACGTGTATGATAGTTTTGCCATAGTTTGGTGAGATTATTATAAGTTAATAAGTCATACTTGCAATTGCTTCACAGACTTGAGAATAGGCGCAATGAAACCGCAATGGTCGATTTACTGGGTGTTACAACTAGGGCTCGATCGGAGCTCCGGCCTCCGGCTCCGGCTCCGGCCATTTTGGCACCTCCGGCTCCTGCTCCGGCTCCGGTAAAAATATTGCCGGAGTTAATTTTTTAATAAAGTATTATATTTCGTGCATATTCTAATCTGAACAATTATTTAACACTATAAGTACTGTAGTACAGCTTCAATATCAAGTATAATCTGATAATACTGCAGTATTCACTTAAAGTCAATGACTGACTGACTGTACTGCAGTACTGGTACTGGCCAGCTGGCTGACTAGCAGACTATTACAGATAGGCCCTACTTTAAAAAATTGTAAATGCTATGATTGTAACACTGTCAGACTGTACCACTGCAGCCATTCAGCCATTTACCAGTTTACTGCTGTCATGCCAGCATACTGCATGTACTGTACTGCAGTACTGGTACACGTACTGCAGTACTGGTACACGTACGGTAGGCTACCTACAGTACACACCTCTACCACAGTCAGACAGTTAGACAGTTAGCGAGGTAGGTACTGTAGGTAATTTTTAGCCGTCAGCGTCAGGCCGTCGCCGTCAGCATCAGGCCGTCGCCGTCAGCGTCAGGCCGTCTGTCCATGATAAATTAATTACTTAAATTTTAAATTGAAAATTCGTAAATCTATAAATTATGAAATTAATTAGACCTACAGTATCATTGATTATGAGCGATTGGCGAACGATAACCATACTTTATTTTTTTTAAATAAATAATTAAATTTTTAAAATTTTTGAAAAACTCCGGCTCCTGCTCCGGCTCCGGCAAAATTGTCCAACTCCGGCTCCTGCTCCGGCTCCGGCCAAATCCCAACTCCGATCGAGCCCTAGTTACAACCTTCAAAACAGCAATTAAGTCATTGGTTCTCGAAAAATTTCTTAATTTTTGTATGAAAATTTAGGTTTTATTAGGTTTTTTTAGGTTTTATTAGGTTTTATTAGGTTTTATAAGGTTTTATTCAATTAAAGAAAAAACCTAATTTTGTTTTTTTTTAAATTAGGTTTTAACCATCCCTGAGCAACCTCTACATAAATTCCAACCTGGCCCTACCACGAGCACCCTAGTGCAATATCAGGCTAATGTCAGAATGTAAAGAAAAAGATGGTTCAATTCAAATATCAGGATTAGGGCTCAACAGAAGCTTCGGTTCGGTTCGGGCCGAAGTTTGGCAATTTCGGTTCGGTTCGGCTTCTGCAATTGATACTGCAGAAGCCCGGAGCAAACTTTGCTAAATATTCCAAGTATTACATTTACTGATTGAGCTAAGACCAGAAGACAGTAAGACTAATCAATCTGTCCATCGTTGTACTAATTAATTTTGGGGTGTAAACCCCGTATGCTAAGTGATTTTTTTGTGCGCCGAACGCGACGCGGCGCAGAAAAAAATGTGCGCCTGCGCAGTCGAAAACAGTGCAAAATCCGCGTGCGCAGCAGAAAAACTGCGCGAGATTGGCGCGCGCAGCAGAAATTCTGCGCGAGATTGGCGCTCACAGCAGAAATACTGTGTGAAATCTCCTACCACGTACCTGCCTGCCTACTGCTGTACTGGCCTAAAGCAGCACACCAAGCAGCCAAGTAGCAAGTAGGAGGCTTATTATTTCAGTATTTCTTACAGTCTTATCTGTATTAGTATTGTCATTACCCTACAGTAAGTAATTTAAAATTATTGTAATTTATGATGCAATAAACTGATAAAAACGTTATGTAATTACAACAAATAAGCGTACATAGTAGCATAAAATAACAAATATGTAACCATGAACAACAGTGTGTGATAAGCAGATTTTAAAAAATGGGCACAAATATATGAGAATTTAAAAAAATGCACATGAGAGTAGTATATACAAAATAAAAATATTTACAAATGTCTGTCAAAAAGACAGTGTTGCATTAGTTCTACGTTACGCAATTTTCTTGAAAAAATATTTAAACTGTGCGCGTTTACAACGTCTGGCGGCAAACTATTCCAAATTGGCACTACTCGGTTTGCAAAACTGTACTTAGTAATCTGGAGTCTATAACGATTTATAAATAATTTATAACCATTGCTACGCGTAGAATGACACGATGCAGTAAAAAATGAATTAAAATCTAAATCAACACCGTTATTAATAATATTGTAAGTCATTTTTAAATCAAATATAATTCTACGGACCTCCAGAGGCTGCAAATTTAAAAACTCTAAACGTTTAATATAATTATTACGACTCAGGCCACAACGGGCGTATAACCTGCGTGTAAAATAACGCTGCACGCGTTCAACTAGATCTATACTACCCAATTGAAACGGTGACCAAATAGGGGTGCAATATTCAAGTATAGGTCTGACATAACTTGTATACGCTTTCAACAATGCACTCATATTATCTGTATAAAAACAACGAAATATTAAATTAACGATTTTGAGAGCCTTAGAAACCTTCTCCTTACAATGTAGTTCAAACTTTAAATTATCAGCAATAAGGACACCTAGGTCTTTGAACTTACAATCAGAATTAATTAAAATGTCATTCAAATAAAAATCGACTGCACCATTCACTTTCTTTGCACCCACATGGATAACTCTACATTTATCAACTGCTATTTTAAGCTGCCAGTTTTTGGTCCACAATTCCAACCTCTGAATAGCTGAAATTAAAAGATGACTATCATCACTCTTCGCATACATTTTCAAATCGTCGGCAAACAGCTGACAGGTAACTGGACTAATTATGTCTGGCAGGTCGTTTACAAACAACAGGAAGAGAAGGGGACCCAATACACTACCCTGGGGGGTGCCGGAAATGACGTCACAAGTTATCGAATGCTGATTTCCAACAACCACGCGTTGCGTGCGATTGGAAAGAAAAGCCCTAATCCATAATAATAAATTACCTGATATACCATAGCAAGACAACTTATGCACCAACTTGTTATGTACCACAGAGTCAAAGGCCTTAGCTAGATCTACATAAATTATATCAACGGAATTGCGATTATCAAGCTGTTTGTACCAATGGTTTGTAGATTCCAAAAGTTGTGTACATGTAGACCGTCTCTTCATGAAACCATGTTGAGACTTTGTTATTATATGGTTTGTCAGTAGATAATCAAGCAATTCTGTTTTTATACATAATTCCATTATTTTACAACCAATACAAGTAAGTGATATGGGACGATAATTGTAAGGATCAGTTGGATCTCCCTTTTTAAATAAGGGTATAATATCGGCTGTACGCCATATGTCGGGTAAAGTGTGTGATTCAAATGATACCTTAAAAATTACAGATAAAGGAGCCGCCAGACAACGCGCCAGTTTAGAAAATATGTAACATGGTAAACCATCAGGAGTTCTGCTTAATTTAGGCTCTAATTTACGAAGAACTGAAAAAACATTAACAGGTGAAAAGTCTATATTCGATATATGCACACTAGAAGATACTTTATTGGTAAAATTTGGCAAAACATTATCATCAGTGGTGAAATTTTCTGTAAACACACTTGCAAGTATATTAGCTCTCGCGCAATCGTCAACAATAATACTACCATTGTACTTAAAAGCGGAAATACCAGCTCGATTGTTACGCTTTGAATTTACGTAAGAGAAAATTGCATCCGACTTACCAGAACTTAGTATCTTATTTTCACGAATACATGCGGCACGGTAAACCGCCTTTGAAGCTGCTTTGGCACACCTTTTGTATTCGGCCTGGCCATCTACAGTGTGTCTTCGCCGCCACGCTATTTTTTTTCTTTTTTGAAGAGTTCGTACGTAAGCCGGATATGATCTCTTATTTGACTTTCGCAGTAAAATTCGAGGAACAAAACGTTCTATACCAGATTTTAAAATATTACTAAATGTTGTCCAGTAGTCATTAACAGATATACATGATTCATACTCGGATACCCAATTATTATTATCAACAAATCTAGAAAAGTTTACATAATCTGCATTTTTAAAATCATAATAAAAATCGCGGTCATCATAAGTTTCCGGTTGCGGGGTGAAAATGCTAAAAAATACTGATCCATCGTGATCACTCGTACCTAAACCAGCAGAAACATGAACATTAGAAATAAATAACTCATCTGACGTAAACACCAAATCAAGAACACTACTCAATCGTGTGGGGTTGTACTGTAATTGAGTTAAACCATTATCCAGGATAAAGTTTGCAAATAGATTATACAATGGACTGTCTGGGTGTGAATTTGTTTGCCAGTCAAATAGTCTGAGATTAAAATCACCACAGAGTGCGACTGGGTACTGTACCTCACATAAATCTGATAAATATTTACAAAAACGGGTATCAGTATCTATACTAGAAGATGGCGATCTATATGCACATATTACACGAGATGGAGTGTTACTTAGTAAATCTACTGCAACAACTTCAATATCGCTACCATACTTCATGTTATTTAGGGGAACCTTTATAGCAATTATTTCTTTTTTAACAAGTAAGACCACACCGCCACCTCTAGTAGTACGGTCATTTCTATACACATTAAATTTCCCATCGCCACTTAACATCTCGTCGGTAATATCATCAGTTAACCACGATTCGGTAATACCGATTAAGTCACATCTTGAATCGGATAAAAACAGTTCAAGATCCAATAGTTTGTTACCCAATGACTGAGCATTAAAAGTACAACACTGTACAAGCGGGTTTGAATTACGGGAATTTTCTCCCTTTAGTGGTTTTCCGAGTCCGAACTTTCAGTGGGGGTGGCAATCGGGTTTGATGTTTCGCCTCCTGAACTTCGCCCAACATTGTTCGAATCGCGATTTGATTTACGTCGAAGGAATGCCTGTTCAGACTGAAGTCGGGTCAAATCAGGTGATACGTAAACATTTGAATGTGAATCAGAATGCCGCAGTTTGTTTTTAGCCTTTAATATAGCGGATTTTCTTTCAGCCGAGGTTAACTTAACAATAATCATTGAAGGCTGTCTGTTCGTCGCGTTTCCTGCGCGTCGGAAAAGTACCGTGTCCACGGAATTATCTACATTAAATTCCTTGGACATAAAGTCTTCGACCGATCTAGCGTCATCAGACGAGCTGGCCGGCAGATCCAGTCCCTTTATAACAATGTTGGCTGATCTTTTATTTTGCTCTGCAGCTTCCTTGCTGACATCATCCAGTGTCAGGAGAGGTTTCGTTACAGATGATCGTGATTTCGAAGTAACCTTTCTCCAAACGTCGGATGTGTAGCCAGTGTCAGTTCCACGAGAGCCATCAGCGTCGGCGTCCGCACACAGTACGTTAATCTTGGAACTGAGGTCGGCTATGTTAGACGTAATGGATGCTTCCAGTCGGGTTAGTGACTCATCAGATAGGGAGTTGCGTGGCGAGCCGGCGGAAATGGGTCCTTTCAAATCACATTTATTGCAAACTATTCTGCAGTTTTTGCACTTTGCGAGCACTTGTATTTCGGAAGCAGATAACTTCAGACAGCTACCATGTACCCATAAACCGCATATGTCGCAGGCCAAACAGTTCGAGTTTGAAACCTTCTTATTACAGTGTGGGCACGGGCTACTAGATGGATCAGTCCCACAAGAAAGTAGATGTTCATCCAATGCTTTCTTCTCCACAAATAAGGCCGCGCAGGAGTCGCAGTTAAATAACTTCGACATATCAACTGGACGTAGAGATTGACGTCGAGCCATTCTCTTGAGTCTCGGTAAACCAATATCAGAATAACAGTACTGCAGTATACAGTTGGTTGTGTACCGGTACTGTCAGGCTGTACTATAAAGTTTTTGCGTAGAGGTATAGCCTACATAGAGGCTACATGTAGGTATCAACGTGTAGGTATGTCTGCCTGTTAGCTGTTACCGGTAGTCGGCAGACTGCCAGGGGTAGGTCTACTTACCGGTACTGACTTAGTGCTGTAGTGCAAGTCTGAGCCGTGCTATAAATTTTCTGCGCCTGTCGCGCCGCGCTCTACATTTTCTGCGCCTGCGCGCTGCGCGGCGCTGCGCGGCGCTGCGCTGCGCTCTCAATTTTCTGCGCCTGCTCCAAATTCTGGAAAAAATTGTGCGCCGAACGCGTTCGGCGTACATGCCCTACTTAGCAGAATGGGTGTAAACGTTAAGCAGACACTGGTGCTGGTGCAGACAGTGGTGCAGTCGTGCAGACACTGGTGCAGACAGTGGTGCAGAGTGGTGCAGACACTGGTGTAGACAGTGGTGCAGACACTGGTGCAGACAGTGGTGCAGACAATGGTGCAGACACTATGGTGCAGACAGTGGTGCAGACAGTGGTGCAGAGAGTGGTGCAGACACTGGTGCAGGCAGACAGTAAAGGGGCGAGCAGATTAGTAAAGAGGCGAGCAGGTTAGTAAAGAGGCGAGCAGGTTAGTAAAGGAGCAGTTTAGTAAAGGAGCAGGTTTCAGAGGAGTATTGGGGGAACCAAAACAATAAACGTTATTGTTTTACGGGCTAAGTGTCTGCACCACTATGTGCACCAGTGTTTGCACCACTGTCTGCACCAGTGTCTGCACCACTTTCTGCACCACTGTCTGCACCAGTGTCTGCATCACTGCCTGCACCACTGTCTGCACCACTGTCTGCACCACTGTCTGCACCAGTGTCTGCACCACTGTCTGCACAAGTGTCTGCACCAGTGTCTGAACCACTGTCTGCACGCTGCACCACTCTGCCACTGTCTGCATCACTGTCTGCACCACTGTCTGCACCTGTGTCTGCACCACTGTCTGCACCAGTGTCTGCACCACTGTCTGCACGCTGCACCAGTGTCTGCACCAATGTCCGCACCAGGTGTCTGCACCACTGTCCGCACCAGGTGTCTGCACCATTGTCTGCTTAACGTTTACACCCTTAATTTTGGACTGAACTTCCATTTAAATGGCATTATTTTTTTAATTGTTTTCAGTTTACTTGGGTAGTTTCAAAATTAGTTTAATTATACAGTAGTTTAGGTTAGGCTAAATATTGCCATTTTACTTTGTAGTACATATTTTTGAGGTAGAATAAAACGTCTGTCCTTATCTGATCTGATCTGATCTGACGGTATCTGACTCTTGTTCCACCTTAGTGTTGTGGTTTATACTATTAGTTTATACATACACCCTGCAAACAATTTAACGTTAATAATGCATTAATATACGTTATTTTCTGACAATGCCAACGTTAATTATTAACGTTAATAATACATATAAATAACGTTAGTTTGGCCGCCCTTTTAACGTTAAAAATTAACGCAAATTAACGTTAATTTTAAACGGTAGGTATTTTGATCGTCAAAATATATTGTATGTTTAACGTTAAAAAATGACATATTACTGACAATCAGTTTGGATCGTCAAAATATATTGTATGTTTAACGTTAAAAAATGACATATTACTGACAATCAGTTTGGATCGTCAAAATATATTGTATGTTTAACGTTAAAAAATGACATATTACTGACAATCAGTTTGGATCGTCAAAATATATTGTATGTTTAACGTTAAAAAATGACATATTACTGACAATCAGTTTGGATCGTCAAAATATATTGTATTTAACGTCAAAAAATGACAAACAACTGACAGTGATAAAAACATAATTATAATAATTAACGCTTAATTAACTTAACGTTAATTAACGTCAAATAATCACATATTCCAGACAATTGCTATTATCTTATCTGGCTCTGTCTAAATTTACATCTTGACGGTCAGACCGGTAGACAGTGATAACTCGAAACAACCTAAGAAGGCATTCTCATATTAAACAGTTAGGGTAGGGTGGGTTGACCTCAGATGACTAATGGAATTAATAACATCAGTTAAATTAAAAGCTTTCTCTCATCGGAGCTACTTCTGGTAATTATTGAAAATGCATACAACAGATCTCGCCAAGCCATTTCCAGATGTGAAATCCTCATTAAATTCTAATGACAAAAAACCGCAAGTCTTGTTGACTTACGGTTTTTTTGCATAAATTTAAGTAGTTGCGGTCTTTTGTATTGCACTTACTCTGCTGAAACTCAGCTCGAATCTATGATCCTCTCGGTTTATTGTCGCCGTGGTTGCATTAAAAATAGCATTCAGAGAAATTACAAATACTATTGTATTTGTTAGCATCAAAATGTGTTGTTATGATTAATATTGATATTAGTAATGATAGATAATCTATATGTCAATGTCAATGTCCAGCATTCGACGCCACATTTGATCAAGCAAAAATCTAACATTTTTTATGTTCTTCCCGCCCTTGTAGTTTGTGTAGTGTTAATCCGTTGCCTTTAATTAACATCTCTCCAGAGGTCATGGGTTCGATCCCCGCAAAGGGGTCGGGAGAGTTTTCGTTTCAGGACGAACGCTTTAAAGGGACGAGCTAGGGCGCATTTCTCAAGGGCGTCCTTTAATGGGTACTGGAGTATCCTCTGGTGAATAAAAATATGGTGGAATTAGGTGGCGTTCATAAAGTATGTCACGCAAATTTTCCATTTTTTTGACCCCCCCCCCCCCCCCCTTCTGTCACCAAAAACCTATTTTCGTAAATTTTTTTATTTGCATCGCCGTGACCGTCACAAAGGTCGACACCCCCCCTCCCACCTGTCACAAAATGTCACGAAAGCTCTACCCCCCCCCCCCCCTAGTGCGTGACATACTTTATGAACGCCCCCTTATCTGGAAACAAGTCGTCAGACTTTGTGCGTAATGTTTTCCCTGGCCTAACGGCCGAAGACAACTTTGCCACTTAATATTGACAAAATTATATTGTACTGTATTATCTCACAATTAACACATTACGTATGATTAATCAATATTACATATAATAATTATGTATATATTTTAATTATGTATTAGATATAATATTAATAATACACGTTATTATCACATTACGATAGATTTTCAAATTGCCAGTTACATACAGTGAAATGTAATTTTGAACAAATTCAAGTGTTAAAACCATAAGCTTAAATTCATAATCTCGTGTAATTGATCAATGAAAAAATCAATAATTATGTATGATTTTTTCTTGAATAGATTCTGAATTTAATTTCTAAAACACTATAAAGTAGGCTTTAGAAATGATTTGTGGAATTTTTATTTATCAATGGGAGGCTTAGATCTATAGTTCAGAGACCCGTAGGTTGCTACCGGACTCATGCAGTTTCATAGAGTTAACCGAAACGTACATCCAGTTTCATAAAGTTAACCGAAACGTACATCCACTTTCATAAAGTTATCCGAAACGTACATCCAGTTTCATAAAGTTAACCGAAACGTTACTGTAAATTACTGTAAAAAATTAACGTTAAAAATTAACGATAAATCAACGTTAAAAAATCTGGTATTGTCCGATATTTGTAAATTTTTGACGTATAATTACTGTAAAAAATTAACGTTAAAAATTGACAGAATTCTAACGTATATTAACGTAGGTTTATGGTTAAATTCTAACTGTCATTTTTTAACGAATGTCTAACATAAACCCAACGTTAGATTAACGTTGGTGGTTTGCAGGGGTCTGTTAGGTAAATAGCCAATAGCTGAATAGGGGATCACGTTTCAGGTTGCCTGTTACGTATCAGTATCATCATATGAAGTAGCAGTACAGGCATATCGGTATGCATCTAAATGCACAAAGGCATGTTATTATATATTAAAAATGCGATATACAGTAGGATGAAGGATGGTGGGTATGAAAGTTGTGTGATTGTCCCAACAAGATGGATAATTTCAGATGTAAACAACTTTCGTAGATTTAGTCTGTTAGTTGGTGTTGAAATATTAAACTTTTATTAAAAACAATACAGCATTTGCTGCAATATTTTTCTCGTAAATCTTTCTTGTTAATAGTTATCATTATTAATAGTTAAAGTTAATTATATTAATTATAATTAATATTATTAATTAAGTACGGTAATGATTCTTATTAATATATTACATTTAAAATATGTATGAAATTTAAGAAATTTATTAATTTTACTATTTATTAAAGAATAGGGGAAGGTGGATGGGAATGTGGGAATTTATAAACACTTATTACCTTCCAATTGAAGGAAAAGAGCAGGTTACAGCGGCTGTAATTTCTAACCAAAACAATAAACGACGTTGTTACCTACAAATTGGGAAAGGAGCAGGTTACCGAGACAGGGTTTTCTAACCAAAACAATAAACGATTTTGTTACCTACCAATTGAGGGAAAGTAGAATATGTTACCGCGGCGGCTTGTTTACACAGTTACACCGGTCACCTTCTTACTAACCGTCCTACTGACTGATCAATAGATCATCCCCCTCAAAAAATAAAGGACATCGCGCACGCGCATAAAACACTTAATAAAGACAAATTTAATAAAAAATATCGACCGAAAAATGAAATCCTTGTATTCTTCACATGGGCGAAGAATACCAGACTTTCTGCCGTTTTATTTTACTTTGCAGTTACCCCTATGTGAAGAATACCAGGTTTTCACCAAAAACACAGGTTACACTGAATATAACCAAAACAATAAACGAATTAGTATATGTGCAGGTTATAAGACATAAATAAGCTCTATAATACACTCAATAAAGATAAATTAAAAAAGAATTAAAACCTTCAAATATAAAATTCCAATAAAAGTCAACCGAAAAGTGAAATCCTGGTATGCTTCACATGGGCGGTATTCTTCACATGGACCGACACCAAAATTTGGCACCAGCCGCTAAAAACAAATTTAAAATTTCTAGCTTATTTTATTTGAATTCCTTTTAGTTAGTTTCAGTTAGTATTTTAGTTAGTATCGTTAGTTTCAGAGCGGGAAGTATTATATTGACACCCTCCGGGTTTAAGGGGAATACCGGGGAAACTTCACATGCTGACATAGGCAGAAAGTCCAGTACTCATTTAGCTACCATTTAAGGATGCAAGGCAGAGATGCCTCGCTAAACCCTTCAAAACATTCGTGCCGAAACGAACACTACCTTGGCCCCATGCCGGGGTTGAACCCACAACCTCCGAGAGATGTGAATTCAATATAACCACTACACCAAGGTGCGCTCTGAACCAAGGTGGAACAAGTGTCAGATACCGTCAGATCAGATCAGATCAGATCAGATAAGGACAGACGTTTTAGCCATCCTACATATTTTTTAATTAATCATAACTTTGATACATAATACCAAATATACCTACTACCTCATATAAATAGTATTACAAAGACTACCTGTACTTTAGTGAGGTTTTCTAAATTTGATGTCACTACTTACTACGGGTGAAAATGTGGTGCATACAGTAAGTATACAGTAGTTTAGCTTAGTAATGTATAGTAATGTAAATATTGTCATTTTATTTTGTAGTACTTATTTTTTTAATTAATCATAGCTTTCTTGATAAGCCCGCAGACCAAATAGGTACCAGTCTGCCACTGCCAGTCAGCCAGTATAGTGACGTAAATACGAATTTATGACCATAACTTTCTGAACTTCGGTTCGGATTCGGTTCGGTTCGGCCCGAAGTTGGCCCTGCTTCGGTTCGGTTCGGTTCGGCCCCATAAAGTGCCTTCTGTTGAACCCTAATCAGGATAGAACTTATAATACTGTATTGGTAATAGACTTTGCAGCTTTGTTATTGTCACATTATGTCAACTTATCAGCGTTCTGGTTAATTACTTGTAACGATGTAGGGATGGATGTGGGAGATGTAGCGATGCAGCATAGGCGCTTGTAAACTGGATATGTCAGTGTTCGATACATGACCGAACGTAATCAGGATCGAATGTAACATAGTTATTACGTATCGAACGTAACCGCAATTATGTTACATTGGATCCTATAACTATGTTACATTCGATCTACAAATTACTAAGCTCGAATGTAACATTGCCATTTACAGATTTAAAGGAGCAGGTTACAGAGGCGTGTAGGGGGAACCAAAACAATAAACGAAAGTTAAGACATGTTACAAGATTATGCAGGTTACTTTTATTTAAAGGCTGAAAGAAGCAGGTTACAGAGGCGTTGGGGGAACCAAAACAATAAACAAAAGTTAACACATGTTACTAAGATCATGCAGGTTACTTAATTGGGTCTTGGGTCTTTGTTTTGTACTCACCAGTAACCAACACCAAACTGCCAAACTGTTTCTTCGTGTAATTATACGAAGCATTTCATCGGTTAACTCCTGAAATCAAAACACAACTGAAATAAATGTATGTTACATTCTAGCTTAGTAATTTGTAGAACATGAGAGTAAAAACCCAAGCGATCATTTTGTGCCAGGTTGGAATTCATGCTGCAAAACTCGGACGCGTACCTGCGCGAATGACCGCAAACCAGATGCGCGTTGCGCGTTTGGGTGAGACAGGCAGACAGGTGCGCGTTCGGGTGAGACAGGTGCGCATTGCGCCTCAGCACGCAGCTCTGCCTCTGATGTGCACCACAAATTAATTGAAATCACGAAAATACACAAAAAAATTTCGCTCGCTTCGCTCGCTTTAGTTTCATAATATTTTCTGTTATAAAAGCAGTGAGCCCGATGGGCCACCATAGTAGTGGATTAAAAAAATATTTGTTAACATTAACAATTTTGATGTTGCAAAAATTACATTTATTATGTAAGCCTAGATTCAACGTACAGACAGACAGACGTAAAGATAAGCATAAAACGCTCAAACTTGTAAAATAGGCTATGAATGTAAATTGTTCTTATGAACTGTGCGATTTTTTGAGATATGCATGACATGAGCTGCGCGATTTTGTTTGGATTATGACAGTATGATGAGGTGCGCGACGAGCCAATTTCAGGTGCGCGGTGATTTCAAAACAACAAAGCGTACCTGCGCGCTCATGCATGAATTCCAACCTGGATTTTGTGAACATCCAATGATATTGCCTGTTTTATAAATGCTTTAAGTTGTTATGGGATGTTCTGTTTGATTGGTTGTTGTGAGATTTACTTGCTAATCTTGGCCAGTATTAAATGCACTAAATCAACAAGCGATCAATGTAACTTAGTAGTTTACATTTAAATATTAGCAGTATGCTGGTAGCTCTACATGTACTCTCAGACTCTAACACACTTACCTATGACGCTATGAGTGATTGTTTGCAGTGACTGACGTAATAATGACAGAATGCAGGAATGTACTTAAGAATATAATACAATTGATGGACTCTTGCTCTAGGTCTAGGTGCTAGGTTCTAGGATAGAGGCCAGACCTCTTTACAGCTTTAATCTTTGTAAAATACTGTCATATCGTACAATACAGCAGTAACTGGACATTTAAAGTAGGTAAATAATACGTAATACAGTAGGCCCTAATAATGAATTGTGAAAAAGATTATTATACGTGTACCGGTACCCATTGTGAGAAAAGATTTACAGAGAAAAGTAATATAATCCGACATCGGATAACTGCACATCCCGACGACGTCAATCAGTCAATGTCGACGAAAATGTCAATGTCGTGCTCTTTTTACCTTACATCTTTATTCCAAAATAAATAATAAATATAGTACGTAATAAAAATTATTATTATTCTATCCATTGTCCTGCCACAGCAACCTGTTCCTTTCCCTCACTTAATAATTATCATTGCTAATTCGCCGGGATGTGCTTTTAATTCACCAAGCTGCCAAGATAGGTTTTCGAAAATCCCCCCCCCCCCCCCCCCTCCATCATGCCTCCTGTGAAACATATTGACTCCTACTGTATATCTGTACACATTGATCAGTGCTTGTTGATTTAGTGTATTTAATACTGGCCAAGATTAGCAAGTAAATCACATAACAACCAATCAAACAGAACATCCCATAACAACTTAAAGCATTTATAAAACAGGCAATATCATTGGATGTTCACAAAATGATCGCTTGGGTTTTTACTCTCATGTATTTGTAGATCGAATGTAACATAGTTATAGGATCCAATGTAACATAATTGAGGTTACATTCGATTAGTAAAAACTATGTTACATTCGATCCTGATTACGTTCGGTCTGTCACCCGTCAGTGTTGACCGAAATCGCGATTATTCTGTTATTGGAATGCCTTTATTCACCGATAAATCGACATACTGTACAATTATCACATCACGGTCTGCCCGAACCTCTCGAGTGGGCGATCGATAACGCCTGAGGGAGGACGACGGTGTGTGCAGGTGTGAGGTGAACTGCGCTCCTAGTTTAGGCCTATTAGCAGATTAGTACAGTCTGACAGTCAGACAGTAGTAGGCCTAATACAACGGTATCAACGGCAATAGGCCTAGTCTGATAGTTGAATAGGCGGATATATACCATAACAACCAGACAGGAGTCAGGGAGTAGGCTTGCCTAGTCTATTATTACTGTATTAAAGAAATGGATAGATCGCAGTCCCAAATGAATCAGCAAACCTTCACGACATCCCTGGACCGTAGTTCTGTGTCAGGAGTTCCTTCTAGTACCGCGACGACAACGTTCATTGCTTCCCATATCGGCTTGTTGCGTTCATCCTGTATGTTGGAGCAGCACACAAAACTGGGAGGAGTAGAAAAGTTACCAGAGCACAGACCGCAAACTCATCCCTCCATCCCCAACTGCAACAATAGCAACCAGATGATGGCGTCAACCTCTGCAGTTACTTCCGGCGATGCCTACGTTCAAGTACAGCCCCAATACGACCGTCCATCATTCGCTCCCAATTTGGCGCAGTTTTACAATGCTATGATTATTCCACAACCTAAACCTACCGCTGCTCTCCTCTCTCCCTCCCATTCCTTCGCCATGACGGCTCCTCTAGCCACCCAGCCTGCGGTAGGAGTACCGGTAGCTCCTTATATTCCTGTGCTTCCCAGTGGTAACTTTCCGGCTCCTGCCCTGGAAACCCAGTCGGTATCTGTGCCCCCTGCTAAGGATCGACTCCTAAAACCGGTTGATGCCTCCAAGAACAAACACGTCTGCGGCGTATGTTCCGAGACCTTCCGTCTGCGCAGACAGCTGGTTTCCCACAGCAAGAAACGCCACGCTCCGCATCTCCAGTGTCTGGACTGCAGTAAATACTTCGACGATCAAGACGCGTTTGACCTTCACATGGCGACGCATAAAGACATGGAGAATAAACAGCATCCGTGTCACAATTGCCCCAAATCTTACACCAGGAAAGCCCATCTCGATCGCCACATGAAAACCGAACAGGGAGAGAAGCATTTCTTCTGTACAATTTGCGAGAAGGGGTTTACGAGGAAGGATAAGTTGGTACGTCATCAACGTGTCACCCACGACGGAATTAAACCCTTTACTTGTACCATCTGTGGCAATGCGTTCGCCTCAAAGTGGCATCTCCAACGCCACGAACGCCGCCACACCAACCCTGCGATGTTAAAGTGTCACATGTGTCCGCTGCAGTACTACAATGAGACGAAGCTGCAGGAGCACATAACCAAGCAACACGCCCGCCGGCTCCAGGCCGCCGTCGCCACCTCCAGCTTCCCTACCATGGTGTCTCCCTTGACGACTACCAGCCAATCCTTCGCCGTCGGTCCCGGTACAAACACCACTAGTATTCCCAATTTCCTCCCCGGCGGCGTTTCCCTCCCCTCCACCAGCGTTCCACCCGCGTTCCTCGCCGCCAGCGTTTCGGTTCCCTCTACGGCTATTCCCGGTTTCTCTCACGCTGTTTCCATTAGCAATAAACCACCCGGTATAATGCCGACGTTTCCGTTGGTTGTGCAGGCCGATGCGACCACAGTTTCTCGCCCCTTCCCATCTGGGTTCCAACCCTTGCAGACACCTCTACCAATCACCGAATGTCCGCCGGTACAATCCGCTCTACCAACGGTTTCTATTAACCACCATAACAATATTGTAATAAACACACCGAATAGTAACTTGGTTATGAAAACCGAAAATTGTTAATTCAGTAATATATGTGGGACGCATCAATTCTGCTCAATTATTTAATAAGCCAGTTCCCATTGATGTTGATAAATTTTATGTATTTTAAGTGTATAGGTTATGAATAATTACTATATAATAGTGTTGCACACACCGTATAGCGGTATATTATAAATTTTTAATGTCACAGGTCAAAGGTGTTGTCGATTTTATTTATGATTTACAGTAGTTTTATTTTTGAGACAGACTTAATGATCGTTACTTTCGTTTGGCTTATGATCTGATCACTATTTATATAGCAGTCTGCACCCCAAGACCTCGTAAACACAGTGTTTAGGACGCCTATCAGTCCCTACCCCGCCATATTGATCATGGTACTATTGCATTTATGTAATATTTTGTTTTTATTTGATTTCCGTAATCATTCAATTTTTGTATATTATCGAAATACGGATCTGAATTATTTCTCATCTGTTATACCACATATCTGCTATATCACCTACATCAAGGATTTGTGAACTACAATATTAGTACCGGTACTTACGTTTCCACCATAGCCATCTAACTGTCTACTGTCTCTTTTCAGCTCCCTCAAGTATCTACTACTTAATCTTTATTAACGGTGTGATTACTTTAATTGTCATAGTTTTTATGGATTCACGTTTATATATTAGGTTAATATATATGTTTTAAGTTTAACCATTTATCATTACCGGTAATTAATCCAGTAATGTATTATTGTATGTGTAATTGTGTACCGGTATATATCACGTTCTTCTGAAATCACATACAACTACATTGTGTTGAAATGGACGCTATTGAAAATGGATTTAATAAGGTACCGGTACTTTATAATGTTTGTAATATATATACCGCACTCTTTATGTTTTTGTTCACATAATTTTCAAGTTAATTGGTGGAATAGATATTGTATAAATACATTTTTTTATGTTACTTGTTAGTATCATGTTATATCTATCTATATATATACGTAATTGTTTATAAAATATCACTTTATAGCGTTACGGCACCAGTCTAAAAATTTAAAGTGCTAATTATCAACGAAACAAATCTTATTTTATTTATTTGTGTGGAATTATTTGTAATAATGCATATTTACATATTCTAGAACATCCTTGTAACATGGAAGCATCACATGTTAATTATGAACACTTTCATCTCGTACATATTAGCGTAATGGATAACACGTTGGGTTATAAATGTTATGGTCGTTTCTTCGATTTTCACCGAGTCCATTTTAGAGTCTTACAATTGAAGGGCTGCGCATAAAAAGGTCATATGGGAGTATGGGACAAAAGTGTTATTCTGAAATAATCACACTTTTGAGTTTTTTTTACCTACACATTACAGTTGATGTTTGCATTCTGTATTTTTGCATTTAAGTACATAAATCTTTACTTCAAAATCTTTACTTAAAAATTTTTTTTTTCAAAAACTTCAAAATTGTTTCGCATATATCAGGCAGTGAGACAGGACTGGACGCAAAACCCGCCTTGGCGAATTAATATCCCGCCTCAATGTTAAATTCTCAATTTAGGGAAAGGATCAGGTTACAGTGGCACGTTATTTTAACCAAATCAATAAACTAAACACAATAGAACAGGTTACAGTTTTATTTTTGAGAATAATCAGCTGTTATTTGCGTCGAATTTCCCCAGGAGAGGGATGAATTTTTATTGTGTCCAGTTTCCCCCCCTGCAGGCAGTATCAGTACATAAGGGGGCGTTCATAAAGTATGTCACGCAAATTTTTCCTATTTTTGACACCTCCCTCTGTCACAAAGTGTCACACAAGCTCGACCCCCCCCCCCCCCCCCCCCTATGTCACATTAGACAAGTTGTAATACCCCCCACCGCTATAAAACACTTAATAAAGATAAATTAAAAAAAATAAAAAATCTTCATATATAAAATTCCAATAAAAAGTCGACCGAAAAGTAAAATCCTGGTATTCTTGACATGGGCACAGTATTGTTCATATGATCTCAGAACCTTATTGGTAAGTTAAGTTAGGTCTCATAGGACCTCTGCATGAGTATAACTCTGATTCTATGAAAATGTCACATAGGACCTTTTTATGCTCAGCCCTTCAATTTATTGTGAATAATTAGTTGTAGAATGTAATCGAATGACGTCATGGGATTATATTTAGAATGACTCGGTGACATACTAGGCATACATAGCAGTGTGTCTGAACTCTTAATTTAAGTTCAAAAAATGTCTGGAGATTTTTATTTCGCACTGCGATATAAAGTTGTAAAATATGTCGCCCTGGCGATTTGGTAGTGAGAAATTAATTCCATACAAATAAATAAAATATTATTTTTTGAGTTTATTGCGAATTTGTACACAGCATCCACATGTTCACAACATAATTAATTAGTCTTTGTATTTATAGATTTAGGTTTAGGCAATAATTAAATTAACAGATACACAATAGTATTATCATTATCATATAATATTCAACATGCCGCTATTTAAAACCACTTATGTTTGACTCATATTCCATTCACTGTATTCTGTTCACAGGATGTGGCTAATCGAATTGAGGGGTGGGGGGGGGGGGTGGTATTTTCCATTTACAATCACTATATGATTAAATGAAGTTACAAAAAGCACGCGGCTACATTTTTCTAAATTTTCCGTTCGATGTACCTTTAATATAAGTATAATGCATTGGGAAAATTGACTTATGCTTGAAAATTAAGGAAGTGTGTTTTTTTTCCAAAATATATAAACACCATAGAAACACGCAAAACGGCTTCATTGACCAAGTGCAAAACTCTAACGTTCGTTCATCTTGTATATACCCTATAACACATTGTGTCTGGTGTGATTCTATATTGTTCAGCTTTCTGCCCGATCGACTGCTGATTCAGATTTCAGTCACTTTTTTCGCACATCTTATGCTGCACAAACATCATATGTAGCACACATGGAAATAAGAACACCTCATTCAAGAACAGTTGGCCAAAGCCACAGGCAACCCAAAGGTAGGGGTGGGCGCTACTCCTATCTGCAACCCGAGGGTAGGGGTGGGCGCTAATCCTATCTGCAACCCGAGGTCCCCTGAGGTTTTCCCCCTGAGGTCTTTAAAATACCTGAGTGTTTACAGCTCATCTATCCCACCATAGTAGACATGTACCGAACAACAAGAGTCCCGCAAGAAATGAAAACAAATAAGTTGGTGCCAGTTCCCAAGAAGGGCAACCTAACACTCTATGGTTCTTTTCGGAGAATCTCATTGATCTCGATTGCTGCAAAGCTATACAATAGGATTCTATTAAATCGCATCAGGGATCCCATTGAGAGACTGCTCCGTGGAAATCAGAATGGGTTCCGTAAAGGTCGTGGGACCATGGAGCCCATTTTGGCACTTAGAAGGATAATTGAAGAATTATCAAAAAAGAAAGACAGGCATCTGGCTGTTATCTTTGTTGACTTCTTCAAGGCCTCTGATTCAGTCTCTCGCTCACGTATGTTCAGCATACTTTCATTATATGGGATTCCTGATGAAATTATTGCTGCAATCAGATCAGTATACGATGGTTCGACAACATTTGTGTCGACTGTTGACGGTGACACAGAACCATTTGAAGTGTTATGGGGCGTCCTCCAAGGAGACACACTTGCACCATTCTTGTTCATTATTGTGGTTGACTATGTTCTACGCATGTCCTTAGATCATCATAATGATGATGGGGTGATGATAACTCCACCTACTGGCTCCAGAAGTCGAGGAAATCCTGCCAAGTACCTAACTGATCTAGACTTTGCTGATGACTTAGGAGTACTCTCAGAATCATTAGAGGGAGCCCAATGGCTCCTCAGCTCATTAGAACATGCTGCTTCTAGTGTTGGTCTTTTTATTAACTCCGGAAAGACCAAAATTCTGACAGTTAACTTTGAAAGTCCTCAGCAAGTCTCTGATCGGATGAGCATAAGCTCAAAGGATGGTATGCTTGAGCTTGTGGACGACTTCTGTTACCTGGGATCATGGATCCGGAAGTCAGGTGAGGACCTTCGAATACGTAAGGGAAAGGCATGGGCAGCCTTGAATAGGCTTTCCAGGATTTGGAAGTCACCGAGAATTAATCGGAAACTTAAGGTCCGATTATTTAGAGCAGCAGTAGTTCCAGTACTCCTCTACGGGAGTCCATGCTGTGCTCTAACTGCTGAGGACACCAAATCTCTGGATGGCACATTCACAAGAATGCTACGCCGGGTTCATTGTGTCAAGTACAATGCACACATCTCCAACCAGACACTATATAACATTGGAGGTGTCTCATTGGTTCCCCCAAGCTTGACACTAGAACAAAATCGCCTCCGCTTTGCAGGACATTGCTTTCGCCGTGAGGACCAGCCAGTGCATAATCTTGTACTTTGGCAGCCTCATGGAGTGAATAAGCATGGTGGACAGCCCATGACTTTCTTGAGACGCATCTTAAAGGACACTGGCCTTGAAGATGCGGATGATCTAGCAAATGTCATGGGTGATAGGGAGTTGTGGCGGTGCAATTTTGTTGACAAGCCGGCACAGCATTCTTAATAATGCAGCTGCAATGCAGCATGCCGATCCTAGTAGTAGTAGTAGTCCAAAATATATAAACACCATAGAAACACGCAAAACGGCTTCATTGACCAAGTGCAAAACTCTAACGTTCGTTCATCTTGTATATACCCTATAACACATTGTGGCCGAACCTTTATCGAATAGCTGGTGTGATTCTATATTGTTCAGCTTTCTGCCCGATCGACTGCTGATTCAGATTTCAGTCACTTTTTTCGCACATCTTATGCTGCACAAACATCATATGTAGCACACATGGAAATAAGAACACCTCATTCAAGAACAGTTGGCCAAAGCCACAGACAACCCAAAGGTAGGGGTGGGCGCTACTCCTATCTGCAACCCGAGGGTAGGGGTGGGCGCTACTTCTATCTGCAACCCGAGGGTAGGGGTGGGCGCTACTCCTATCTGCAACCCGAGGGTAGGGGTGGGCGCTACTCCTATCTGCAACCCGAGGGTAGGGGTGGGCGCTACTCATATCTGCTACCCGAAGGTAGGGGTGGGCGCTACACTTATCTGCAACCCGAAGGTAGGGGTGGGTGCTACTCCTATCTGCCACCCGAGGGTAGGGTTGGGCGCTACTCCTATCTGCAACCCGAGGGTAGGGTTGGGCGCTACTCCTATCTGCTACCTGAAGGTAGGGGTGGGCGCTACACTTATCTACAACCCGAAGATGGGGTGGGCGCTACTCCTATCTGCAACCCGAGGGTAGGTTTGGGCTCTACTCCTATCTGCTACCTGATGGTAGGGGTGGGCGCTACACTTATCTGCAACCCGAAGATAGGGGTGGGCGCTACTCCTATCTGCCACCCGAGGGTAGGGTTGGGCGCTACTCCTATCTACTACCCAAAGGTAGGGGTGGGCGCTACTCCTATCTGCTACTCGAAGGTTGGGGTGGGCGCTACTCCTATCTGCAACCCGAGGGTAGGGTTGGGCGCTACTCCTATCTGCTACCTGAAGGTAGGGGTGGGCGCTACACTTATCTACAACCCGAAGATAGGGGTGGGCGCTACTCCTATCTGCAACCCGAGGGTAGGGTTGGGCTCTACTCCTATCTGCTACCTGATGGTAGGGGTGGGCGCTACACTTATCTGCAACCCGAAGATAGGGGTGGGCGCTACTCCTATCTGCCACCCGAGGGTAGGGTTGGGCGCTACTCCTATCTACTACCTGAAGGTAGGGGTGGGCGCTACACTTATCTGCAACCCGAAGATAGGGGTGGGCGCTACTCCTATCAGCAACCCGACGGTAGGGGTGGGCGCTACTCTTATCAGCAACGCGAAGGTAGGGCTGGGCGCTACTCTTATCTGCTACCCGAAGGTAGGCGTGGTCGCTACTTTTATCTGCAACCCTAAGGTAGGGGTGGGCAATACTCTTGTCAAAAGTCAGATATGACTACCTCAAAAACCCTTGTTCCCAAAAAATAATTCTATTATGAATTGTTGTTGTTTTTAAATTAAAACGAATTTAAATACCTAACATTACTCCTAAAATCAATAAGCAATTCCAATTTTGTAATGTTAAAAATCGTCGCTTTTTAAATTAAATCGTTTATTAAACCTCCTAGCAGTGAGTGGAATTTTAGTTGTTTACATCAGTTACCTTAATATATTGTTGAATTTTTGATATACAGGGTGTTCCACAAAATTTGACACGTTTTTGTTTTTTAATAACTTTGCGCAATCTTAACCTAATTTTCTAGTTTTGGTGGCAATCGGAAGCCAAAAGATAAACTTTAACTTTGGTTTGGGTATGGCATGTTTTAGTTGCTATGGAAACTTAGTTGCTATATAAAACAAGAGTTTGATTATCCACTTAATTTTAC
Organism: Nemertoderma westbladi; assembly: GCA_032718475.1. Lineage (NCBI taxonomy): Eukaryota > Metazoa > Xenacoelomorpha > Nemertodermatida > Nemertodermatidae > Nemertoderma > Nemertoderma westbladi. Next base: position 106,357 of record JAUCBJ010006915.1, on the reverse strand, counting down.
TGTAAATATAAAGGCTCATATTAGTGAAATAATGAAACATATATGATATAGGTAGTGGGCTAAAATAGTTTAAGATTGGGTAAGTTTATAATGAGTTTACTACTACTTCATACTAATTTAATTTATTTAATTATAATAATTTACTACTAATACACTTCAATATGTCCTCCTCCAATATGCTGGACGTGATCCTGTCTGCTGCGCATCTCCTTGAAGCAATTAGCGAAGTAATCCGATTCATCGTCCCCAAAGTTTTCGTTTAGAAACTCTCCAATAAGCCCCGGTGGGGTGGTGCGCCATCTTGCAATATTCCATACCCAAACCAAAGTTTAAGTTAATCTTTTGGCTTCAAATTGCCACAAAAACTAGGAAATTCGGTTGATATTGCGCAAAGTTTTTAAAAAACAAAAACGTGTCAAATTTTGTGGAACACCCTGTATTTAAAAATTGTAGGCTACTTCTTGTTACAGAGATATAGCATATTCGCATCATGGATCTATAGTCACACCACTAGGTTACACCCAGGATTTAAGTTCGCATCTAGGATCTAAGGTCGAATCCGTAATATCAAACCAAGGATCCAAGACCGTGTCTAAGATCCTAAGTCTTATAACTAGATAGAGCCCAGGATCTAAGGGTCTAGGATCTAAGGTAGCACCCCTGGTTCCCAGCCGAGATCTAAGTTCCACTAGAAACTAAATATTATTGGTTTTCACAGGTGTTTTACTGCTGGTTTCAGGTGGTTTCAGCTGGGTCAGTATTTTAGTTCGTACCTATTTCGACAGTACATCTGTACATCCATTTCAGATGGGGGGGGGGGGGGGGGGGGGGAACTGGACGCAATAAAAATTCATCCCTCTACAGGGGAAATTGGATGCAAATAACACTCAAAGATATAACTGGTACCCGTTCTATTGTGTTTAGTTTATTGTTTTGGTTAAAATAACGTGCCATTGTAACCTGAATCAATTTACAAAATTGACATATTTCAAAAATTGGTGCAAGCACCAAAATTTGGCACTCGCCGCTAAAAACAAGTTTGAAATTTCTAGCTCATTTATATGAATTCATCTAATTGCGAACACCAAAAAACCGTGTAAATCAAAAATCATCGCAAAAAAGTGCCAAAAGAAGGTTAAACAATGGTGCTATAACTCGAAACCTAAACTTCTCAATATGTTTAAAAACCGTTTTCACTATTAGAAAGACAATATATTTTTAGGAAAAGTAATAAAATTTCAAATTCCAAACTGCGTTAACCTCGCTGACGCTTGGTCAATAAAATTCCTCGAGTATAGAGAACAAAAAGTTATACTTTTTTCCCATGTAATAATTAATTATATTGACTTATAACTATGGGGCGCCGTTAATGCAAAAAGAGAAAATTTAGAGATAATTCAGAGAAAATTTATATTAGTGAGAAAAAATACATGTTGGAGAGAAAAATATATATACGAAAAAATACTATCTTAAAAAAATATATTGGTTTGAAAGAGACAAATATATATTGGTCTAATTTATGAAAAAATATTTAGGTCAGTTAAATTTATATTGGTGAACTTATGAGAAGATATTTTGGTTATAACAATATATATTGGTGAACTTGGTTCGTGAAACGTTTGGCATTAGCTCATTTTGCACAACGTACCGTACTGTATTACTGTTACTGGTACTGTAGTCCTACTGCTTATACTGTCGTAGGCCTACTGAAATTTAGCTTGTACCGGTATCAATTTTGATGTCTCTACTGTATGCATGAAAACATCAGACCAAGTTCACCAATATATATTTTCTGTGCAAAATATATTTTCGCAAAGTTTTCCACCAATACATATAGTTTCTTGCCAACATAATTTTAAAGAAATTTCAGCAACATAGATATTTTTTCTCACTAATATATTATTGTATCAACAATATTTATTTATTCTCACCAATTTATACTTTTTCTCACAATTGTTAATTTTCTTCTCGCAAATATTAATTTTCTTCTCACAAATATATTTTTTTTCTTACAAATATTTATTTTTCTCTCCAATATTTTTTCTTATCTTTTTACATCAACGGCAACCCATATATAACAACTGGTAATAGAACAGACTCAATTCAACAATATTTTGCTAATCTGATATCCTCCCAGTACAAACATACCCGTTATACCAACCAGCTTACGGGAGCTCAGTAACTTGTGTAAAATATAGCATTGAATTGTATATACTGAACAAATAGTTGTTATTCACTGTCTTACTTACTTCAGTAGGTCTACTCATGAGAATAAGATATGGAGGCATTAACTGGTAACAGACTAACTAGTAACAATATTTTATTGGTCGCCAAAATCGTATTTAATAATAATTTATCTAAATTAAAATTTAGATTACTCATATGCACTATCATGACTGTCCTTTTCAATTTAAATTACCCGCACCCATGTTGCTATCCTTTGTTTTTTTATTTCGTCAAATCGGAACCGAAATCGAACGGTTTTCCTTCCTAACGTTCTCATTTCATTCTTAAGTTTTTCAATCATTTCTTGGCTAACTAATATTCTGTAACATCCACAGAGTTCCTTCTCATCAATTATCGGAATTATAGATTCATAATATTCTGCTTCATGATTGAATAATTTATAACTGTATATACCAATATATATTCTTTCCTCATGCAAGGTATGGGCATCTTCGATATTGTGTGGTTTGTTTTCTTCAATAAAAGTTGCGTTCCTGTTAACCATCCGTGCGGCCCTGCATTTAAAGTCTCCCTCCACGGTAACCACTAAGGCTCCTTCTTGTCTGGTGTGTAAATAAGAGTGGATCCGGAATCTAACGAAGTCATCATTTTTCAGATAATTTTGGTGTCCATTAATATGGATGTCCGATGGCAGCGTAAACAATACATAACAACAGCAAAGTGGCAATCCGTTTATTATCGGTACAGTAAAGCAATAACTGTTATCTTTCCAAACTAATTGCACTTCTCCTTTGTATGTTTTACCATCCTCTAGCATATCATACTTATCCGTTTGCAAACGTTTGCTTTCTCCATCTTGGTTAAGGTTAATACTTTTAGCTACCTCGCATGAATCATCACCCTGTATTGTAACACATGTGGCATAACGATAGCCATATGTTTCCTTATAACTATACTGGAATAGAAGCTTTTTGTGGTCAATATTGAAACGAGGCCTGCGTTTCTTAGTAACATGGATGTTATATTCACGAAAGTATATTGTGTGGCAATGACAAAGTTCCATGTTATTTTTTTTATCGAATGGAACTATATACCCATGTTTATCTTCATAATTATAGTATAGACAACGGCCGGTATAAGTTATGGTCTCCTCTATGTTTGGAAGTTTATATCTATCTGACCCGCAATAATTACATCCTGGAACACTAACCCATGTTGCTCTATATGCAATTTTATCATTTCTATCTTTTTTAATTTCGCATTGAAATATAACAGCGTCACCCTCCTTCAGAATCTTCTTGTATCCATCAATATGGACTTTAGACTGTAAAAAAAATACTAATTTCTTACTGATATCCGGTTTTATGTAGCCACATTGTTCCGCAACATTAAAAGAATCACACAGACCATGGTATGTTTTGTTCTCTTCCAACATGTCTCGCTGTGGTGGACACCACTGCCTTGGCGGACCTTCTGTTTGTGTAATAAGAGCGTTTGTATGTGTTTGGGTGGGGGCTTGACGCAGTCCCGGTTTTATAGGGCTACGGTATATTGGCATCAAGAAGGGTTGACCCTGTTCTACTCCCGGTTGCATTCGGGGAGTTAGAAGCCCTCCTCGTTGCATATAGGGAATTGGACGCTCTCCCAGTTGCACAACGGGAGCTGGTGGCTCTCGCTCTCTTAGTTGCATGTATTGGGTTGGGGGCCCGACTGGTTGCATTAGGGGATTTGGATACCTTGCTGGTTGCATATTGGTAGCTGGAGGCGCTCCTAGTTGTATAAGGGGACCTGGTAGCTCTCGCTCACTTGGTTGCATATATGGGGTTGGTAGCTCTGCTGGTTGTATATAGGTAGTTGGATGCTCTGCTGGTTGTATAAGGGGAGTTGGAAGCCATCCTGATTGCATGAGGGGAGTTGGAGGCTCTCCTGGTTGTATAAGGGAAGCTGGTGGCCCTCGCTCTCTTGGTTGCATGTATGGGGTTGTTAGCCCTGCTGGTTGTATATAGGTAGTTGGATGCTCTGCTGGTTGTATAAGGGGAGTTGGAAGCCATCCTGATTGCATGAGGGGAGTTGGAGGCTCTCGTGGTTGTATAAGGTCTGCTGGTGGCCCTCGCTCTCTTGGTTGCATGTATGGGGTTGTTAGCCCTGCTGGTTGTATATAGGTAGTTGGATGCTCTGCTGGTTGTATAAGGGGAGTTGGAAGCCATCCTGATTGCATGAGGGGAGTTGGAGACTCTCCTGGTTGTATAAGGGAAGCTGGTGGCCCTCGCTCTCTTGGTTGCATATATGGGGTTGGTAGCTCTGCTGGTTGTATATAGGTAGTTGGATGCTCTGCTGGTTGTATAAGGGGAGTTGGAAGCCATCCTGATTGCATGAGGGGAGTTGGAGGCTCTCCTGGTTGTATAAGGGAAGCTGGTGGCCCTCGCTCTCTTGGTTGCATATATGGGGTTGGTAGCTCTGCTGGTTGTATATAGGTAGTTGGATGCTCTGCTGGTTGTATAAGGGGAGTTGGAAGCCATCCTGATTGCATGAGGGGAGTTGGAGGCTCTCCTGGTTGTATAAGGGAAGCTGGTGGCCCTCGCTCTCTTGGTTGCATGTATGGGGTTGTTAGCCCTGCTGGTTGTATATAGGTAGTTGGAGGCTCTGTTGGTTGCATAAGGGGAGTTAGAAGCCCTCCTCGTTGCATATAAGGAGCTGGAGGCTCTACTGATTGTATAAGGGGAGCTGATGATGGCTCTCGCTCTCTTTGTTGCATATATGGGATTGGGGGGCCTCCTGGTTGCAAAAGAGGCACATCTCTTGGCATAATGTCAAAGTCTGGTAGATCGTCACACTGGTGAGTTAATGTGATTCTGTTTCCATAAAGCTTGTGTTAAGCTACTGTGCGTAGAACGGCTGACTTATGACAGCTTCATGAAATCAAGCAGCGCATCTTTTAAGTTTTTTGTCAATTTCACAATTCCAGCCAGCTGACTAATTACGAGCAGTAAGTACTTAGTGAAACATAGTTCTTTAATTAATGTATTCCTTATGTTTGAATGTGTTATTTATAAGATTTCTACACTACTGTACCTTCAAATTAAAAGCTAACGTATCTAAGAAAACTAATTTAATTCTAAATAATTTATTAGTTTCCAACGATATTATATATCTTAAATATATATCTCAGATATATATATCTGATATATATATCTTGATCAATAATAATAACTATATGCTTATATTTCATTTATATGTCATTTTTTATAAAATAGCACTTATTAGCGTTACGGCACGAGTGAACGATAATAGAACGAGGGCCGTAAAAGCTCCAAGGTCTATACCAAGGCATTTGACTCGGTCAACAGAGAAATACTTTGCAAGAAACTCGGTCAACTTGGCGTCAGCCGAATGTTTATCACAGCAATATGGGCACTAATTGCCACAAATTTATTACGAATATGTATCGGCACTTACATTCTAGACCCAATAGTGCAGATGGTCGGCGTCGTACAGGGCGACAAATTGTCACCACTCCTATTCAGTCTTTTCATTGCGGACCTCCCGGCAGCTCTTACTATCATAATAATAGGAATACGTGTGTTGCTCTATGCTGACGACCTTGTAATATACGGAACTTCAATCGACACGGTACAAGCGGCACTAAACAACCTAGCGGACTACTGTAAGGCCAATGACCTGACAGTAAATCTATCTAAAACAAAGGTGGTCAAATTCCGAAACGGGGGGCATTTATCGCGAGATGATAAATTAACATTTAATGGACACCAGCTACCATTTGTGAATAAATTTAACTACCTTGGGGTAGTACTATCCACCACTAATACGCCAAGTAATCACTACTTGCACCTCCAATCCCGCGGTATAGCTTCTTGCATGCGAATAGCTTCCCTGGTTAATTTAAATATAGTCTCCATGGCAACAGCTACCAAACTATGGTCACTAGTTATACTGCCGGCGGCAACATACGGTTGCTCGACTTTTGGAAACTCCTCCAATGAACAACTCCTCCAATTACAGCACGTTGTAAAGGTACGAGGATTTTACTGGAAGCTCTGGAGTGGCGTAAGCAAGTACGCTTCCACGACCAAAATATTGGCTGCCGTGGACCACCCCTCAACTGCTGCGATATCGTTGGCCAACCTAGCGGGTCAGCGTCGCCGAGTTGCAGCGCAATACATCTCAAACGGTTTCCACCATCGTCTCTGTTCTACCGAGCGGTGTTGGAGACCAGACAGTTCGTGCATTTGCAGTCTCTGTGGCGATGCTGCCACGGATACCTGCCATGCGCTTCTTTGCCCGGCAATCCCCGCTTACAACACAGCCTTGGCTTTAGCTTTCCACCTTCAATCAAGAATTCCATCGCAAACAACCGTCTAAAATATTAACTTACAATTATTTTTAAATATAGTGGTAAACTTATTTTATTTTACTGTACATACATTTAAAAACGGTGTATTTATATTTCATTTGTATATTTAATTCCAACCATTTTATACCCGTTGGGTAATAAACAAAGTCGTCAATTTCAAAAGCTTTAAAGTGCTAATTATGAACAATGGCGAATCTGATTTTATTTATTTGTGGGGAATTATGGGGAATTATGTTGGGGGAGTTATGCACTTAAACTTTCTAGAACAACCTAACAATAACGCGGTGACATACTGGATACTGGAAATACATAGTAAAATGTATTGCGTAGTGACATGCTGGGAAATAATGTTGCACTGCGATGTAAAGTTGGAAAATATGTCGCCCTGGCGATTTGATAGTGCGAAATTAATTCCATACAAATAAATAAAAAATATATATAGACTAGGCCTACATAATTATATAAATTAATCAAAAGTTTAATGGTTAATTCACCCATTCTTATAAAAGTTGAATATTTATTTAGTTGTACTTCCCTCCTGTTTCAATGTACAGTAACATACTTGAGGCCAGTAGGTCACCTTTTAGAGAAAGTATGTGCAACTTAAGACTGCCTGTTCAATAGAAGTGGATTAGGTGGGATAGTGAATGTCAGGGGAAAGTGGCTGCTGAACTGGTTAGTGCGACTTATGAGGCCTGATAGGCCTTAATTTTTACATTTCTGAACAAAACCATAATATAATATCATTACAATAATTACATTACAATATCATCATAATAAAGCATTCGTTTCATCTATTTTGAAAATATATTTTTGTTCTAGAACACAATTTTTATTTTTTATACAAGCTAGTTTTTCTACTTTTTGTAGGCTATATTTCCACATAGTAGTACATTTTTAAAACATATATCATTGTTGCCATGGCAACGTTGACGAGTTCTAGAACAATAGAAAAGCAATATATACTGTTCTAGAACATAAATAAAATACAGATATAATGTTCTAGAACGTATAGCTAATTTAAAAAATATACCTTGATTTTTTATTAGCGGTAGCAAATGTTCAGAAATTAGCTAATATTGTGTTCTAAATTTATTTTTTTCTAATTTGCGCTAATATTATTATTCCTGTGCTATAAAACTGGTGACCAGTGATGACGAGGGAGAGAAATGGCATCGCCATTATATGCCGCAAAATTTGTACTGAGGTTACAAACTTAAGGAAATATATGGACACTAAAACTTCTTACAGGTTGAGAAATTTCTCAAAGGAAAGTGCTCTTCAATTCACAAGCCCAACATTATTGGAATTCGCTTCAACCTTAGTGTCAGGTGGTGAATTGTCCATGAAAAGTATATGTCTCGCTCAATCTATACAATCACAAGTCAGTAAATCGTATAATCAGACCACGCTTGGTTTGGCTATAAAGCTACACTTCCAGTTTGGATCCAGGGAACTTATTGATATTTTACACTCGAGTGGATACATTGCTAGTTATGATGAAGTGTTAAGATTTCGCAAATCGGCCCCAAAGTATTCCAGTGAATGTGACTTCTGTTTCAAAGATGTATTCAATGATAGTCCAACTATAATTAGTGTGTGATATTATTATTATAGTGTGTGATTATACACCAAATGGATATCGAGAAACGCTACAGCTTTAGAGTTCACACAGCTATCAAGTGAAGGGAGTGCTAAACCATATAACGGTTTCATTTCCCTTCCGTAAAGGAAAGAAGACAGCTCTAAAGTTGTTCCCTTCCATGAATAGCACATTGACCGCGTTTACTGACCCTTTTGCCGATGAAGATGCTTGGTTAAACAATTCAATCTTAAACCTAAATCGATCTGTAGGCGAAGGGGCGCCCAAATCATTGAATGAGGTACGATACAAAATGTTTACTACAACCAAACATCCTCCAAAGGTAAGACAATTATTATGTTATGACTTTAATGGGTGATCAACTGTTATTAGTGTACAACCAGCGCTGTACATATGCACCATAACCCTTAATAGAACAACCATTTTTAGGGGATCGGAGCCCCCCCCCCTAATTTTTTTTTCAAATTTCAATAAATGCTACAAATGAAATGTAATGTAAATGAACACATTTGGTATGATGATAGATCGACAACCTTTTCTTACTGGTGGCCTGGCCGGATTTTTCAATTTCTCAGATATTTCCATTCAACAAGTCCTTAAAAAATCTATATTTAGCAATGTTTAACCACCTCCGTAGACTTTATTTTTCGTCTTTGTAATGAAGTCCTGATATCATTCGAAGCGCCTTCGTCTGTAGATTCCGAATCTGAAAACCGTTTTAAATTTAACAAAAAATTGATAAAGATATTATCAAAATACTAATGTGTAAATTTAGAGACGTAAATCGCTATAATTCTGATGTTTTGTTGTCTTTATTCTAGAATATTAATTATTATTTAGCAGAGCGCTTAAAACTCTCCATCTTGTTTTTTCATTACCCATAATAATATTCTAGAATTGAGTAAAAAACATTAGAATTATAGCGATTTACATCACAAAATTTACACCTTAGTATTTTGATAATATCTCCGGAAGTTCTAGGTGAAATTTACAATGGGTTTCAGATTCGGAATCTGCAGATGAAGGCGGTTCTAATGATATCTAGATTTCATTTCAAAGACGAAAAATAAAGTCTACGGAGGTGGTTAAACATTGCTAAATATACATTTTTTAATGGCTTGTTGTATGGAAATAACTGAGAAATTAAAAAATCCGGCCAGGCCAGCAGTAAGAAAAGGTGTCGACCTATCATCATACCAAATTTTGTAGCATTTTATTGAAATTTGAAAAAACATTTGGGGGGGGGGGGGGGGGGGGGGGGGCTCCGACCCCCTAAAAATGGTTGTTGTATTAAGGGTTATGGTGTACTGTAATACTACTGTAGAACAGGAACTCGTATTGTGACTATTTTTATTTTGCATATACTCGCACTACTGTACATCAAACTAGAACCAACAAACTTTGGTTGGATGTTGTCGGCCGATAACAAACTTAAACCAGATCCAGGTGTACCAGCAATGGCTCCAGAGCCTATATTACTAATACAGTAGCATCCTGTAGATGCAATTCTCAAAGACCTTGTTCTACTGCAAGATGTAGTTGCCAGGCTATAAAGGTTCCTTGTAATTTGTATTGGAAACTGTGCGAACAATGAGTGTCATAATTTGTAAATTAATATATTATCAAAAATAAATCAAATATCATAAATAAACTATTTACAATAAATGCAAAGTTATGTCACCGAATTCAGTAAACATGCATCAACGGTCCAGTTATTAAACCTAACATCACCCTACATAAACATCAAAAATCAGTTTCGGTGAACACTGCCACTTCAGGAATGAGACATTTGTGCAGAAGCTCATCATGCAGCGTCATAATGTCTGCGCTCGCTCTATCTAGAAGTTGTAGTAGTAGTAGCAGCGCCATTACATCCATATATGTTGGCTACGAATTTACATTCAAACTCACAATTCCGAGGCTTCTTGTCTTGAGGATGCATAATCTTGAGTGTATTATCGTGGCATCAGGTATTACTGAGGACAGAGAGGTATGTCATCATAATGGTGTGTGGAATTCTGTCTTCCAAGATTAATTTGGCGAGCAAACATATATTCGGTAATAATAAATAATCTGCCGTCATCATAATGGTGTGTGGAATTCTGTCTTCCAAGATCAATTTGGCGAGCAAACATATATTCGGTATGGAAAATCCAAAGGTGGCTTAGTTGGAAAGACTCTCTCAGAGGAACAGACACATTTGGGTCTTATCACACCACATAAGTAACATGTTCTCGATGGCTGTAGAAACGATGTTAGATGAAGATCCTAAGTCAGGTCAAAGTAATAGTAAACATAGGGAAGAATCCGAGAAACGGAGAGCACTTGACGCAAAGGATAGAAAGAGTATAGCAACTGCTCTGAAAAAAGTGCCAATCCTTTCTTGAACTGTTACAGTAATAAATTGATTAATATTGTTGATGGACATGTCGCTTCTCCTGCTGTAAATGTGGACAATTCTGTGGTTAAATAGGTTTATATCCGGCCTCCCAGAATCCTTCTACTCACCCATTAAACAAGAAGTAGTTACAATGGCTAAACATATCAAGTGCGATATAGCACCAATGAGTTATTGCGATTCAGAGAAACTGTACGGACATCTTCTTGTTATTGCACAACAACAACATATCGAGTTTGCCACATTATTCAATTTCGAGCTGTCACCATTTCCTCCCTCACTTTTCAATGAAAATGGATGCATGCGCAGTGGCCAAAAATCGGCATTATTTTGCATTGCCCATTATTGTGATACTCTTGAACCTGTAGACTTGGAACTGGTCGATGGGAATGCCTCATTATACCATATACACTGGCCAAGTAGATCTAGTGTGAAAAGTTTATGTGAAAACTTCACCACTAAATACACACAAACTCTTACGACAAAACACTTATTATATTTGATCACTACAGTCACAACAGTACTAAATCTTATGAGAGAGAACGGAGACAGAAAAATACAAAAGGAAGCGGACAACAATACGATTTGAATCCAGATACAACATTACCACCAAGAGACTCAGTCGTGAAATGTGAAAACAGCAAAAAGCAACTCATTGATATATTATGCAACCACGCCTACGACCACAAGGATTCAAATCTGTGCTTAGTGGGTGAAAATAACTCGGAATTCAAACATGAGGAAGGATATGTTATAATCATTAGTTATATGTTGAAGTTTATTAATTAATTTAATCATATCCAGATTACTGCGGATGATACAGATATATTTTTACTTTTATTGTTCTTTTATTGGAATATGAAACCAGCTACAAAAATAACTTTCTCTTTCTCAGGAAAAGTTATTGACATACATACATATATACAGCTGCAACATTAAAGGATAAGTGTCATAGGCTGTCATACTGTTTCATTTCCCTTCCGTAAAGGAAAGAAGACAGCTCTAAAGTTGCTCCCTTCTATGAATAGCACATTGACCGCGTTTACTGACCCCTTTGCAGAAGAATATGATTGGTTAAAAGCTGGCAATGTATTTCTCTTAAACCTATATCGGTCTTTAGGCGCAGGGGCGCCCAAATAATTGAATGAGCTAAGATACAAAGTGTTTACTACAACCAAACATCCCCAAAGGTAAGATAATTATTATGTTATGAATTTAATGGGTGATCAACCGATATTAGTGTACAACCAGCGCTGTATATATAATACTAGAACAGGAACTCGTATTGTGACTTTTTATTTTGCATATACTCGCACTACTGTACATCTAATTCCAGCAAGCTAACCTAGTTTTGCAAAATATCATGCACAAAATAAAATTATAATTTCTCATTTATTTCAGATACGAAGTTTACCTCCAACTGATGTCTCAGCAGTCCAGCATATAAGAAGAGCGAGATTGCAGTTATTGTTCTGGAGAGCTGCTGGGGACATTATTCAGCCACCACTAGAACCAACAAACTTTGGTTGGATGTTGTCGGCCGATAACAAACTTAAACCAGATCCAGGTGTACCAGCAATGGCTCCAGAGCCTATATTACTAATACAGTAGCATCCTGTAGATGCAATTCTCAAAGACCTTGTTCTACTGCAAGATGTAGTTGCCAGGCTATAAAGGTTCCTTGTAATTTGTATTGGAAACTGTGCGAACAATGAGTGTTATAATTTGTAAATTAATAATTATATTATCAAAAATAAATCAAATCTCAAAAATAAACTAATTACTTCCAGTACATGCCATGTTATGTCACCGAATTCAGGAAATATGCATCAACGGTCCAGTTATTAAACTTAACATCACCCTACATAAACATCAAAAATCCGTTTCGGTGAACACTGCTACTTCAGGAATGAGACATTTGTGCAGAAGCTCATCATGCAGCGCAATAATGTTCTAGCACGCTCGACCAAAAAGTTGTAGTAGTAGTAGCAGCAGCGCCATTACATCCAAATATGTTGGCTACGAATTTACATTCAAACTCATACTTCCGTGGCTTATTGAGGATACATATGTAGAGTGTATTAGCGAGCTGATATGGCATCAGGTATTACTGAGGACAGAGAGGTATGTCGGTGCATTAATTAGCCTCAATGATGTGCTCCAAAAATGTGCACTCCGCGCTATGTATGTATTACAAAATTTGTAACCCATTATAATGCTTATTCCTTATATTTGTATATTTTTAAGCTTAGTTTTTCGTTATTTATATTGCACAGTGTCTCCATAGGTAAAAATAGCTCTTCGTGTTAATTTAACTTTGTTGCTATGCAAAACTTCTGTAGTTAAGTTAAATATTCTTAATTAAAATTAATAATTCTTATTAAAAAAATGCTCAATGCTGACTGTGTTAACATCATTTCAAATGTCTTATACAAGTGAACACTTTCAGGAAAACAAATTGCAGTCAAACCCAATTAACGGTGGTGGTCACCACTGTCTACTTGACTAATATAGGCGTTTAAAGAATGCAAGAATTATAATCCACAGGGGGCCATTTACTCTATTTAATAATTAATTACACAACGTTCTGGAACATTTTGTTTATTTATGAATAGATACACAATAGAGATATTGATCCTGAGTTGGATGATTACATATATTGGAAGAAAGAGCTGGCAATATGGGGTAGTGTAACGGATATTCCATCTCCAAAGCGAGCCGGGATGGTCGTCCTCAATTTAGTTGGGCGAGCTAAAGAAAGGGCTCTTAATCTAACTGCGAATGAGTTAAATATTGATAGTGGATTAGAAACCTTTTTACAACTATTAGATGAAGCATTTCAAACGCCAGCTGATGATAGGGCGTATTCAGCATACATGAAGTTTAAAGGAAATAGGCGGGAGTCACATACATCAATGAGAGACTATGTTCTGCAATTTGAAAAGTTGTATGCGGAAATGAGACAATATGTATGACTCTCAGTGATGTAGTCTTAGCTTCTGAGTTGTTATACAATGCAAATGTGGATGAGCGGGAAAGACGAATGATACTTGCATCATCGACAGTGAAGTTCAATGATATAAAATCGACGTTACTTCGAACTTATTCAGGGATGTCATCAGCTACAGGATGTGATCGAGTAATTAAGACGGAAGAGGTAATTGAGACGCAGAGCTTAGGCATGGATAATCATGGGAACAACCAAGGCTGTTTTTGGAATAGAAGACAAAATTGGGGGGAGTTGTGGTAGATCGTTTCGTGGAGGTTATCAGCGTGGACGAGGTCGTCAGATTGGAAATAATTTCAATGAATATAGGAGGTCAGGACCAGGGCCATCAGCAGCATATCGATGTACTATATGCGATTCGTCCATGCATTGGTATCGTGATTGTCCACATAAGGAGCAACGTAGAGAACAACCATCAGCATCATTCATGGTTATATCATCACATTCGTTGTGTCTGCATGTGGATCAGAAGGAATATGAATTTTTGCCAAGAGGCATAATTGACACTGCTTGTACAAAAACAGTGGCAGGTTACAAGTGGTATTCCATGTATAGTTGTTGGATCAGAAAGAATTGTGATGCTGAGGTCGAAATTTTTTATAGAAATGCAGGATTTACATTTGGAGGTGGTGAGCAGTGCAAGGCTATGCTCTGTACGATAATTCCCATTAGGATTGCGGGTAAAAACATACCTTAAAGGTAGAGATTATTGCAGGTGATCTACCATTACTGATTTCAGTTGAATCATTGAAGAAGATAGATGCAATCATTGACTTTACGAACCATACAATGACTGTAAGAAATGACTTGTTATCTCTAAAGGAAATTCAGTCTGGACACTATACTATTGATTTGTTTAGTTCTAAGGTGAGTGAGTGTGAATCAGCTCAAGTTGTTAACTTGAACAAGGAGTCTATACTAAAATTACATAACCAATTCGGACATCCGACATGTGAATAATTGGGTTCATTGCTAACCAACAGTGGTCAGGCATTTGATAAAAATCATATTGTTGAAATTATTGAAAATTGTGAAAGTTGTCAAATTTTCAAACGAATGAAACCAAAACCGATAGATACTCTACCAATAATGGCGAATGAATCTAATGAAATGCTCGCCATTGATTTAACCCAAATTAAAGACCAGCTGCGTGGTTCTTTTTGGGTAATTCGTATTATTGATATGTATACACGTTACAGTATGGTTCTAAGAATAAAGGATAAGCAAAGCACAACAATACAACATTGTATATTAGATAACTGGATGTCATTATTCGGTAATTCAAGAGCCATATTGACTGATAACGGTGGAGAGTTTGCTGGGCTTCTTTCACAGAAATGTGTGATTATTTAAACATTGAACATCTGTCAACAGTACCTTATTGCCCATTTTCTAATGGTGTTGTAGAAAGACACAATGGTACAATAAAGGAGATATATTATAAGGTCAGTTTGAAAGAGAAAGATTTAACTATTGATTAGATTCTTCGCATGGCTTGCTTTGCAAGAACTGCAACTACAACAATTCGGAATTTAGGTTTATAGAAGGTGAGTCAGTATATTTTCGACATCGTAACAATCGTCAGTGGAGTGGTCCACCGCGTGTTTTTAGCCAAGATGGAACTGAAGTGTTAGTAAAACATGGTAGTAGGTATCTACGCTGTCATCGAGATGAATTGAGGCTGAATAACAGCCAAGATACTTATGACTTTAATGTTGCGATTCCAGGAAATATAGGACAAGAAAAACCTGAAACTGAAATGATTCAGATAGAAAACAAAAATGACATGTCAGATGATGATGAATCCGAAAATAGTGACGAATTACCAGATGTTGGTGGTAATGATGCTGATGATCTTGTACATGGTTCAGCAGGAAAACCAACTGTTCAACTTGGGAATTCGGAATCATTAAGAAGATCGACACGCCAGCGAAGTGAACCAGATAGATTTGTATCAATGTTTGTTAAAGCAAAGGAAGAGAAGGACTCAAAGAATTTGATAGTGTCAAATATAAGGAATATAAATCATGGGTTGACAATAATGCCTTTGAAGAAATAAATGGAGATGATATCCAATCTACTTCTACTGTGATTTTGACACGGTGGGTGTTGACATACAAAGGTGATGGGGAGGATAAGTACCCTAAGGCGTGTTTAGTAGCAAGGGGATTTGAGGATACGGATGATGTGTTAGGTTATGCCCCAACTGTTACTAAGTATTCAATGAGAATTGCGTTGTCAATTGCTAGTGATGATGATTGGTCGGCAGTTGTTATTGATTTTAAGACAGCCTTTTTGCAGGGTCATCAGATACATTGAGATGTTTACTTAATCCCTCCAAAAGTCCCACTGACGTATGGTGTTAAAACTTTATGGAAATTACGAAAATATGTTTACGGTTTAACTTCGAGACAATGGTATGGAAAGGTTAAGGAAGAAATAGAGAAACTTGGTGGTATAATGTCTAAAATGGATAATGCATTATTTATATTCAAAAGTAGTGATGATGAAGTAGTGGGTGTTATTGGACTCCATGTTGATGATGTTTTATTAGCTGGAAATTCATCTATAGTTAATAAGATTATAAAAACGTTGGATTCGATATTCAAAATAGGAAAGATTAAGAAGGTCAATAGCGAATTGGTAGAATTTCTAGGTCTTCAGATTCGGAAAAGAGCTTCGCGATTTGAAATTTCACATGTGACGGGATCGGAGGATCCCGACCAGTTTGGTTTATGTACGCGTCAGCCGCACCGTGTGATGGAAAAAGAGAGTCTGTTGTTCCAGTGTTGTTAATAATATAAATATGATATGGTATACAATGTAGATACAATAGCAGATAGCACAGTTTACCGGTATGTGTGATAATATAGTTGGTGACGGCGGTGACGGTCTTAAAATGTCACCGTACTGCCATGACTGAGTGACTGAGTAAACTACTGAACGATATAACACCGACCGGTAATATACTACACTACCTTTGGCCGTGTTACTCAGCTGATGCCCTGCTGTCCCCCCATTGGCCGACAACCTACTTCTCGCCTTCAGCTCTGCAAGGGTGTTCCCCCCCCCCCCCGCTGCTGTTACTTTCCTTCTCCCCGGAGGCTTAACCTCTGACCCCCATTGTGTGAGGCCCTCTGGGGTTTTTTCGTCCCCGTTTATTGGGGGTGATACGAGGTTGATTGGCAATCAACCTCGTACTCCCCAATATAGCTTAAAGGCGCCCTTCCCAACTTTATGGGGGTTGGTGAGGCGGAATTGAATCCGCTCACACTCCCCCCCCATGCTATCTTCCCGGTGAGAAGATAGCATCAACCACAAAAAGCGCTTCAATTCCGCTGGAACTCGATCTACTATCGGGTGTGGGGTGGAGTTATCTTTTACTCGGAGTCGGCTTTCCAGGCCGCTCCCGCTGGGTATGATATCGCTACCCTGTCTTGGTGCAACTTCATCTATCTTGCACCAAGACATCTGACGTCTCGTGTCGAGCCAATTGTTGACTCTCACACAATTTTTAAACTCTCTCACTCTAACTCTAATCTCCCACTCTAACTCTCCTCTAACTCCACTCTAACTCCGCTCTTACTCTCTCCCCACACCTGAATCGCACTCGCCTGCACTCTCTCTCATCGACAGCTTCTCTCGCTATCTCTTTACTCCTCTCATACTGCCCTCAAAGGCGCTAAACCTCTTGTGTTACCACTGTGCTATCATACTATCTACCTTATCTAAATCTAACTACTTACTATCTTCTAACTTTCTAGCTTACTAACTACCTACTATCTAACTCTCTTACTACTTATTAGTTTTTAGCTTCTCTAACTCTAACTAACTCCTAACTCTACTAGAACTCTCCAACTCTCTACTAACTCGAACCCTACTAGCTCTAACTAGTTCTCTAACTAAAACTCTCTAACTCTCTGCTAAGTCTACTCCACTTACTACTTTCTACGTGGCGCTTTTGGTGTCCACAACCACCCTCTGCTACTACCTCCATCTACGTGGCGCTTGTGGTGCCCACAACCACTCTCTGCTACTACCTCCATCTACGTGGCGCTTCCGGTGCCCACAACCTCTCTACTACTACTTTCTACGTGGCGCTTCCGGTGCCCACAACCCTTCTGCTACTCGTGGCATGTTAATATATCACACTCCCTTATCTATATGCCACACTCCCTATACCCGCCGACTTCTAACCTAACTTGGTACTACGTACCCTCTTACTCCCGTGGTATGTCTATATACCACACTCCCTATGCCCGCCGACTTCTAACGTTAACTAATCTTCTAACTACTTACTAACTTTCTATTATCTTCTGACTACTACTTACTATCTTCTACTATCTAACTATCTACTAACTTTCATACTTCTAAATATTTCTACTTACTATCTAACTTCTACTTATTTATTATTTAATTATTTATTATTTATTTTAATTAAATAATTATTTGTGTGGGAAGGGCGTCTCGCCCTCATTCCCACCCCCCTCAGTCCAAAATATTGGACGACTAAACTCTAATGTCCCCCTTGATCTTCCATCGATTCTTTCCAGGAGGCATTCTCCCACTGCCCCCCTATACGTCCTCTTATTCTTCGCCACACTCTCTCTCGCCAATTCCAACTCACCAGGAATTGGTTCTCCCTCTTCTGCCACCCCAAAATCGGGTCTCTCCGCCGCCTTCTTAACTTCCTCGTCTCTTGGCATCAAAATGCCACCTCCCACCTTGTTGACTCCCGGCGGCAGAATGAAAAGAAAGTGAAAGAACAGACAAAACAGAACGTACAATAGTAAGTCCTATCCCTTTCCATCCTGTCTTCCTTCTCGACCTCCCCCTTGTCGGTATGCCTCTCAACCGGACCGGCGTCTCTTCCGGACACTCCTCCGGATACTCCTCCGGACACTCCTCCGGACTATTGTCCTCCTGACACTCCACCGGACACTCCTCCGGGTTGTCCTCCGGACATCTCGCCGTCCGCTCCTCTCCATCCCCATACCGATACTTGCTGGGACCCTTGTTCCATCCCATTGCCTCTAAGTTTTCCGCATCAAATCCATTCTCCTCCGCCCACTCTCTTACTGATACTTCCCCGTCTGGTTTATCTGCTGTCTCCTGTTTCTCCTCTTCGTCCTAAACGTCTACGGTGCCTGGTAACATGCACCCTGATGTCTCCGTCACCCTGGATGGAATCTTGGTTTTAACTGGACCGCTAAGTGTCCATCCGAATGGCGTGAGTCTCGCCTTCGGATCCCGCTGTCTGTCTTCGCCGAAGACCGTCTTAATTCTCTCGTGGGCCGTCGGGCAGTCCATTCCTACTATGATGGACACCTTCCTAACGTCCACCTTTGGTATTGAGAAATCGATACCGTCCAGGAATCTATATTGTTCGACCTCAATGTTGGTTGGTCGCCTGGCGTCGATATTTATCGATTCTATCACCTGGATGGGGTCGATGGTCGCCCCATAGTCGCATCCCGGTTCAATCGCTGATATCCTGCACCACCCCGTCCTCATCTCCAGGACCTCATTCTTACTTGAGACAGTAGTTACCGCCATTCTATTCGGCCTCGTCTTTAGCCCTATCTCTTCGGCCACCCAGTTCTCCACCAGCGTGAAGGCTGCTCCGCTGTCGACCAGCATTAATGTCGTTACTGATTGACCGCCCTCTCCTGATATCTTCACTGGTACTACCCTGAGTAGTACTTTTCTCTTCTTTCTTGCCAATGTCGTGCTTGTAGCCATTGTTTGGCCTCCAGTCTCGGACTCTCTAACTGCTGTTTCTCTCCACTCTCCGGATCTGTGTCCTTCTACCACACATCGATGACATAGTCCATTTGCATCTGTGTAGGCTATACGATCTTCTTTGGGCAATGCTTACCAGTGCTTACAACTCATGGTCTTATGGGTTCCGTCCCGATGTAATTGACATTCGAATCCTGGATTATAGCGTTTCCTGTATAGTCCTTCACGTATCGCGCGTAGATTTATATCTACCGATTTAGTGTTTTGGTTATCTAGATTCGACCTACTGGGTACGTTGGGATTGGGTTTATTTGTAGTGTTATTTTCTTTCTGTCCCTGCCACGGTGTGGCCCTACTCCCAGCTAACTGTGGGCTTGTAGCCCCCTGTGTGGCCGCGTGTGGTAGCGACTGTCTCACTCTCGGGAATGGATCTGCAGGATTGTGTTTGGGTTTAGGCCTGTTGTATTCGATCTTTGGCGCCTTCCCCAAACTATCCTCACTATAGACTGGGTCTGTAATCAACTAGGCTTCATAGTTGAGGAAGTTTGACATTTCCTCCAGCCCTGGCTCCGCACCTTTCTTCTCCCGGGTGGAGAAGGCGATCTTCCTCCACTTGCTCCGCAGCCAGATCGGCAGTGCCTGCGCTATCGTGGTGATGTTATTGGATGCGTTGAGTTCGTATGGCGTGGCTAGCGTCTTCAACACGATTAACGCCTTCTCGACCTTGTTCGCAAAGGTCTTTATGCTAACGGGGTTGTCCTGTAGGCCACCCGATGTTATACCTCTCAGGGTTTGCCAGATGATCTTGGCTGGGTGTCCGTATTCCCTGTCTAGTGCCCGCCATGCAGTCGTGAAGCCGCCCTCGATGCCCTGGTACTGCCTCACAATGTCGTATGCTGGGCCTCCTGTATACACTTGTAGATATTTTAGGCACTCCGCCTGCATCAAGTTCTTACTTAATATCTCGTTGCTGTACATGCGCCGAAATTGCAGGTATTCTTCCGGCCTACTCCTGTCGAATTTAAATGGCTCGACTGGTGGTAACTCGATCCTGGTCTTTAATGCATCGATTAATGTAGCCATTCCCATCGCCTGTGCTTCCAATGGGTTCGATGGATGCTGTACAGACTCTCCTGTTGGGTGTGGTCCGTTCGTCCTATCTGTTGTTCTGTTCTGTTGCGTCGGATATATCATGGGGGGTAACGGCCCCCTCCATATTTCTGTGTCGCACAACCTGTTCTCGTCCACGGGGGTTCGATGTTCTATTGCTGTTTGAGTGTATTGTTGATATTGTAATGGGGGAATGTCACCCTGTCCCCCCCCCCCCCCCCCCCACCGGTATTATATTTGGTACTGGGGTTGATGTTAATATATTGGGGCCCATACATCTATCTGCAATAACTCTCCTCTCCCCTGGATATTTGTTATGTCCCTGGATATTATAGTCATGCTGCTGTGCCGGTACCGATATAGGCCTATCCACTTCTTGCCTACCTACCGGTATGTACTCCGCGACTTCCGGGTTTAATCCCGTCATCCGCGCTACCCTATCGCCTACTCTATCTCTCCCAGCATGGCCTATAATAGTATGTGCAGTAAGGCCTACAGTATGTCCTGCAGTCTGCATGTGCCCTTCCGAACCGAAGTTTAATTCTCTCGAATCTCGAGTCTCCCCTCGACTACTGTACTCTCGATCGGCAGCTATATCCCGTCGGGAAGTTTCTCTTCGATCTCCTCTTATATTATCGTCTTCGTATCGGTACGTCCTGTACCCCTCTCCTGGCGTGCGGTACGTTTCTCCGGGGCGACGGCAATCTCCCAGAGTTCGACCCCACTGACTCCCTAACTCCATCTCTACTATCGACGGCTCGCTATCCATCCCTGCTCTCCAGTTGCTCCTAGCAACGACTCTTCTATTATCTTTACTTCTTCTCTCTTCGACCTCTCGGTTAAACTCTACTAATCTTCTTCTTTCTTCGACCTCTCAGTAAACTCTACTAATCTTCTTCTCTCTTCGACCTCTCGGTTAAACTCTACTAATCTTCTTCTCTCTTCTGACTGGGCTCGACGTCTCGTCGCTCGCCCACTCTTGGCGCTAACATCTGACTCTACTCTGTCCGGTTGGACCCTCCTGGGGATACTCATCATCCCCCTACTATTCTCCGTCGTCGGGTGCCGCGGTTCACCTAACTTGCCCCGCGCATTATCTGCCGATGCCTGTGGGACATTCTCTGCCCCCTCCCCTCTCACTACTAATCTCTCGTGGTGGGGTGCCCGTAGCCCCCCCCCCACCCGCCACTTCTAACTTCACTATCTCTTACTACACTTCTGCGTCCCTCTTGTCGGACATTTTCTACCCCCCCTCTCTCGCCACTAATCTTCCGTGGTGGGGTGCCCGTAGCCCCCCCCCCCCCCCCCACCCGCTACTTCTAACTTCACTATCTCTTACTTCACTTCTACGTCCCTCTTGTGGGGCGTTCTCTGCCCCCCCCCCCTCTCTCGCCACTGATCTTTCATGGTGGGGCGCCCGTAGCCCCCCCCCCCCCCCCACTTGCCACTTCTAACTTCACTACCTCTTACTTCGCTTCTACACCCCTCTCTAGTCGACGCACTGTCTCTACTACGGCTGGGTCTATTCACTCCCGCCTCTCTCTCTACTACTACGTTGCCTGGTAGGCCCCCGTCGGGTTGACTCACCCCCGACGCTCCCTGCCTACTAACTACGTGGCCTACCAGGCCCCCGTTGGGGTCTCCCGCCCCCGCTACTCTCTGCGCACTAATTGCGTTGCCTTGCAGGCCACCGTTGGCCGGACCATCTGTGTCTCCTAAATTAGTATTAATAGCCCTGTTATCAATATTATTATTTAAATTAGAATTATTATCATTTTCTAAATTTAAATTATTATTCGAATTATTTGGAATATTTGAATTTCAATTACCGGGTAAAATATTTTCTGCAATAAAGGTTTGATTAGGGTTATCCACTACGGTACTATTAATATTAATTACTTCTAACGTATTATTATTACCCCCCCCCCCCCGCCCGTATGGCTACACCAGTTCTGGTTCTGTCGCCCGGTGCTTGTAAGTGGGGTATTAACAAAAGTTTTCACTACTTCTGGCTCCTCGTAAACACTACCCGAGACAGCCTCACTCTCTGATAGTCCCAACTGCGCCAGTTTTAGTCGGCATTTCTGTTTGGCTTGATATTGCATAAACCCCCTTAGGCGGGTATGCAAATCATCCCGCACACGCTTTGCCTCTATCTCTCTCTCTCTGTCCTCTCGTAATCTTTGCTCGGCCAACTCTGCCTCTCTCGCAACCCTCTCAAGCCGCCTCGCCGTCTCGTTCTCTTCTCTCATCTCCCGCTCTCTACGCTCCTCGGCTCTCTCTCTATACTCCCTTGCCAACTCTCTTTCTCTCTCCAACAATGCGGTTCCCTCACTCAGTTACCTCTCTAACTCTTTCTGGTCTAGCGCCGCAATTTTCAATTGACACGCCAGATTTATCTCCCGCACCCGTCTTGCTTTTACAGAGGATGTAGCAGACTTATCGGTTGCGACGGACTCCCGTCGCCCCTCCGTCCTACTAACTTTCCCCCGCTTTCCGGGGTTCTCGCTGACCGACGAGACCGAATCCTCGGAGTTAACCTCGGATTCGCCCTCGTGCGGTCCCGCCCAACCCACTACCTTAACTCCCCTGGCATCAACTAAATATGGCCCTATGTACACTACACCAGGCTCCATACCCCTACATTACCACAGTTCAAACAGTTCGGTGGCGGTCTCTCTCGCTCTTTCACCCGCCAACTCTCCTTGCCCAAAGCGAACTAGATAGTTAAAATATTTATTCAACTCACCTAGCCACTTCTCTAGCTTCACCTGGTCCAACTTTTCTCCCTCCTTAGCTTCCTTTATCTGCCTCCTCGTCGCGTTGTAGGCCCGTCGGAGCCGGTCGCTAACTCCGACGTCCTTGTCGCCGACATCCCCTCTTTCTCTCCGTGTCCGGCGTCGTACCGGCGGCCCCTCCGTCGCCGTTCCGGTGGGCCGTCCGACATCGGTACGTCGACCGCCGTCGTGTGTCGACTCGTCTCTCCCTTCTCTCAACTCGCTCGTCCCTCCCTGTGGTAGACGGCCGCCCTCCGCCTGGGCCGCCGGACCGTCTCTTGTCGTCTGAGTGACTGACTAAACTACTGAACGATATAACACCGACCGGTAATATACTACACTACCTTTGGCCGTGTTACTCAGCTGATGCCCTGCTGTCCCCCCATTGGCCGACAACCTACTTCTCGCCTTCAGCTCTGCGGGGGTGTTTCCCCCCCCCCCCCGCTGCTGTTACTTTCCTTCTCCCCGGAGGCTTAACCTCTGACCCCCATTGTGTGAGGCCCTCTGGGGTTTGTCGTCCCCGTTTATTGGGGGTGATACGAGGTTGATTGGCAATCAACCTCGTACTCCCCAATATTGCATAAAGGCGCCCTTCCCAACTTTATGGGGGTTGGTGAGGCGGAATTGAATCCGCTCACATCACAGGAGAAATATGTGGATCAACTAGAGTGTCTGAATGTTAGTGACACAGTTCGAATTGGTTTTGAGTCAGAAACTGCAAGGATGGCAGTTGGTATACTTATGTGGCTTTGCACAACAAGTCGCCCAGACATATCATTCTTTCTTTGAGTCGATTGGCAACATGTACTAGTTCAGCTACGGTCTCTGATTTAAACAAACTTAACAAATTGATTCGCACAGTGAAATCTCAACCATTTATACTTCCATTCTTAAGAGATATGTCCGATTGTATAACAGTGTATGTTGATGCATCCTTTGGAAATCCATCTTGGGGTGGATATATTCTAATCTGGGGTAGAGCTGTTATTGGGTGGAAATCGTATAGACTAAAACGCATCACTAGAAGTGCTCTTGCTGCTGAGGCTATATCTATGGTCGATGCTGTTGACGAGGCTGCTGAGGCTATATCTATGGTCGATGCTGTTGACGAGGTTGTCTATCTCAGGAGTTTGATATCGGAATTTAATTCGGAATTTATTTAATTTTAATTTGGTTTTTTTATTTCATTTCGCATGTGAGTGAGTGAGGCATGAGGAACTTGGCAGTGGCCCGCATTACGATCCGACCAACCGCCGTATTCCCAGTGTAGTCTTACTGTAGTAAATAGAATCGTACTGACAAGCAAGCAATTCGGTAGTATTATTCCTCCGTTATTCACATCTTGATGCAACTCGGCTGCTCGGGTCCAGATACATCGGACTGTCGGAAGCGTTTCAGACAGTAATGGAGCGGATATTTCGGATGATTTTAGAATAAATAAGGGGATTCAATGTTAAAACAAATGGATTATTCCAAACCCCAATACTGCAACAGTATAATAGCTTCTGAGCTTAGGCTGTTAGGTACAGTTTAGGTAACATAATCAGCACAGTCAGCGTACAATAATTTTGAAGGCTAGGTCCTTGTGATGGCCTGTTGTTTAGATGGCCTTGGTTCAGGCAGACAAACAGTATCGAGTCCAGACTGAAGACAGACTGAGTGTGATATGCTGACTAAAGTACAGCAGTATTGTAGCTGACATCTAAAGTGAAAGTACTTTGCCAGTACAAACCTCGCTTATTGGGTGAGCTTTGTCCAGGTACAGTAAGTATGTAAATACAGTATATTACAGTACAATATGGGGCAGCTACAGAAATCTCTATGGGGCAACAATTCATAAACAAAATGTTCCAGAACGATTTGTAATTACTATAATAATTATTAAATAGAATAAATAATAAATGGCCCTTAGCTGATGATAATTCTTTCATTCTTTGAACTCATACCTCAACAACTTTTTTCAACGAAATCATTGTTATATATAATTGCAATCCTTGAAACGAAAGCAACGAAATATTATATGATTTTGTTCAGAAATTGAGAAAATGAGGAGGCACGTCACCGGGGGTTTCAGGCTATAAGGCCTCATCAGTAGTGCTAAACAGTTTATCCACTTGCCCCTTGAAACTTAATCTCCCATCTTGGCCAATTATATTGAACATGGTGTCTTCAGTTGCATATCCTACCTCTAACAGCGGAACCACCGGCCTTAACCCTATTAGTACCGGGCTATAAAATGTTGTACAAATACCGGGAGGGGGTCATATTGACCCCCCCCCTCTAAAATCTACAAATATTTACGAAAACGTCTGATTTTTTGTTTGTACGTAGGTATCACTTGTCTGGATCCGACCGAAAAAAAAATTTTCGAAAAAATGTACTGGGGTGGTTATATTGCAGCACCAAAATTACAAGTAGTGCACAATTTTCACAAAATTTGAAAGTTACATTTTCGGCTAATTATTTTTCAATACAGGTTTTTTGGGGTGCAAAATACATTGGAAAATATTTAAAAATGATATGATTACTATAAATGGCTGTTTAGTCCTCTCTGCGTAGGAAAAAAATGAAAAAAACAAGTAACCTGCACTTTTCAGTTAGAACACAAAATTTTTAATTCACTTATACGATGCTATAAATTCACATTTTCAGGTTTTCGAGGGCGCTGATTCTAATGCAATACATTTCTAATATGCCAGATCATTGCTACTTGTATTTTTCGGCGTAATTTAGCAAATTTTGGTGCTAGCACCAAATTTCGTACCCATCACCAAAAAGTACAAGTTTGCGATGTCCAGTGCTGTTTTTATTGATTCTATCGGATTCAGGACCCTCATAAACCCGTATAACGCAAGAAACAAGGTGATACTATCTAATTATCAATTTGCATATTTTCCAAAATTTGGTGCTGGCACAACAATTTTCACCCACAGGCGAAAAATACAAGTTTGAGAACTCTTATGAAATTTTTACTGATTCCATTGAATTCAGAACCATCACAAACCCGTATAACGCAAGAAACAAGGTGACACAATCAATTGATATATTTGATGGTTTTCAAAATTTGGTGCTAGCACCACATTTTGCACCCACATCCGAAAAATACAAGTTTGAGATGTCTAGTTCGATAATTATATTTTCCATCGAATTCAGAACAGCTATAAACCTCTAAAACGCAAGAAATAAATTGTCACAAGCAATTTTATATATTGAATGGATTTTCAAAATTTCGTGCTAGCACCAAAATTAGCACACAGCACCGAAAAATACAAGTTTGATACGCTTGGTTCAACTCGTATATATTTCATCGAATCCAGAACCTCAAAAAACCCCAATTGCGTAAAAAACAAGTTTCAAACAATCAATTTACAAAATTGACTTATTTCAAAATTTGGTGCTGGCACTAAAATTTGGCACCCATCGAAAAAATCAAGTTTGAAATTTCTAAATCAATTTATATGAATTCCATCCAATTTCTAAGACCAAAAAACCGGTGTAAATCAAAAATAGAGATGTTACAATTCATATTTAATGAAATGTAATTTTCAAAAAACGTCTCAAAAAAAGTGCCAAAAGTAGGGTTTAAAAATGGTGCTATAACTCGAAAAGTACCGAATATTTTTGAAAACGGTTTTCACTACCATGAAGACAATAGATTTTTAGGAAAAGTCATAAAATTTCAGATTCCCAACTGCGTATGTTTCAGAATTATAATAAAAAAACCACGGGGGGGGGTCATATTGACCCCCCCCCCGGGTTTAATAGGGTTAAGTATGTTAGATTTAAACTGGAGGGAAATACAAAGAAATAAATATTCAACTTTATAAGCATGGGTAAATTCACCATTAAACTTTTGATTAATTTATACATTTGTATAGCCTACTGTATATACACCATGACCCGTAATATAATGTCATTTTCTGATGACACGGACCCCCCCCCCCCTCAAATTTTTCTACAGATCTTTATCATATTACTTAAAATTTGAAACACAACTAGTTCAACTCACCGTGATTGTTACCATGAAGCCGGAATTTTCGATTTTGCCTTTACATTTTTTTTATAAGCGTTTAAAAAAGTGTCTTTTGCGAAATTGCACATCTCCTATCATCGCCATTCTTCGCAACTTGCTTTCTAGATCATCCGCATCTTCAAGGCCGGTGTCCTTTAAGATGCGTCTCAAGAAAGCCATGGGCTGTCCACCATGCTTATTCACTCCATGAGGCTGCCAAAGTACAAGATTATGCACTGGCTGGTCCTCACGGCGAAAGCAATGCCCTGCAAAGCGGAGGCGATTTTGTTCTAGTGTCAAGCTTGGGGGAACCAATGGGACACCTCCAATGTTATATAGTGTCTGGTTGGAGATGTGTGCATTGTACTTGACACAATGAACCCGGCGTAGCATTCTTGTGAATATGCCATCCAGAGATTTGGTGTATTCAGCAGTTAGAGCCCAGCATGGACTCCCATAGAGGAGTACTGGAACTACTGCTGCTCTAAATAATCCGACCTTAAGTTTCCGATTAATTCTCGGTGACTTCCAAATCCTGGAAAGCCTATTCAAGGCTGCCCAGGCATTTCCCTTACGTATTCGAATGTCCTCACCTGACTTCCGGATCCATGATCCCAGGTAACAGAAGTCATCCACATGCTCAAGCATACCATCTTTTGAGCTTATGCTCATCCGATCAGAGACTTGCTGAGGGCTTTCAAAGTTAACTGTCAAAAATTTGGTCTTTCTGGAGTTAATAAAAAGACCAACACTAGAAGCAGCATGTTCTAATGAACTGAGGAGCCGTTGGGCTCCCTCTAGTGATTCTGAGAGTACTCCTAAGTCATCAACAAAGTCTAGATCAGTTAGGTACTTGGCAGGATTTCCTCGACTTCTGGAGCCAGTAGATGGAGTTATCATCACCCCATCATCATTATGATGATCTAAGGACATGCGTAGAACATAGTCAACAACAATTATGAACAAGAATGGTGCAAGTGTGTCTCCCTGGAGGACGCCCCATAACACTTCAAATGGTTCTGTGTCACCGTCAACAGTAGACACAAATGTTGTCGAACCATCGTATACTGATCTGATTGCTGCAATAATTTCATCAGGAATCCCATATAATGAAAGTATGCTGAACATACGTGAGCGAGAGACTGAATCAAAGGCCTTGAAGAAGTCAACAAAGATACAGCCAGATGCCTGTCTTTCTTTTTTGATAACTCTTCAATTATCCTTCTAAGTGCCAAAATGGGCTCCATGGTCCCATGACCTTTACGGAACCCATGCTGATTTCCACGGAGCAGTCTCTCAATGGGATCCCTGATGCGATTTAATAGAATTCTATTGTATAGCTTTGCTTAGAATAGATTATGAGAAACCAAATAAAAAAAAACACTAGCTAGTATAATATTATTGTACTGTATAAAAATACTACTGTAGCTACCACATGACTCAGTAATGTAAGAATTTTTTTCAATATTTTTTTGACTAGCTAGAAAAGTACTAGCCAAATATTGATTGGTCAAATATTTTTGAAATTATGTAAAAAATATGAAAACATTGATATTTCAGGTTTACTCTTGCAGAATATATTAATGGCCAAAATATTGATGATATTATAACAGTTTACAGTGTATAGCAAATTTTTTTAAATTTGTTTACATTCTCAAAAAATTCTATCGATTAAAAAAACACTAGCTACCATAAAAAATATTTACTAAGGTTCTAGAACATTCACCCATATCAAAAAAATACTCATAAACAATATTACTTTTATTTTTGTTATTTTTAAAAATACTTGCTAGTAAAAAAAAAACACTAGCTACCATTAAAAAAATATATACTAATGTTCTAGAACATCCACCTTGATAAAAATCAATCAAAAGTAAAATAAAAAAATAAAAAAAATAATAAAATAAATTTTCAAAAATGGTCCCACAAGCTACTAGTGCCATCTTAATACCTTTGTTGTTATACTTCAATAAATTGTTATCCCAAAACAGCACAACATACTTCCACTCTATTTAGTACGGGCTCTGGCGGCGTTAAGCGCAATACCTTCGGTAAATTAACGACAATATTATTTTTGGATGAAGGACCATGTTAGACGTCAGAACACAGTTGGTGATCGGTATAGCTAATTTGCATTCTAGAACTACAGGCCAAAAACAAGCTAGCTAGCCGACCCCTACCTAACTCTATGTTGGGCCCTCTGGTTGAATATAAATGCAATCAATTTTTTCAAATGAACATTTTTCTTATAGAGGGAAGACCGCGGCAATTAATTTAAATACAAATACTGTATATCGCCACTTTTATTTTTTAAATGCGATAAATTTACATGAGAACAAAATACTTTCACTTTTTTTAAGAAACCAACATTTACATTAACTGCCATAAAATGTAGCTACTTTGGTTTAACACGTTCAAACATGTATCAAAATTTGCGCTAATTATTTCTGCATTCACCCATGCAACTCATTTTGGATGAGTACTAAATCCTCCTCGTCAATTAGCCCGATTATTATCGGGGAGACGATAATCAGAGAATATTCAGAGAAAGTATACTCTCTGACATTTGGAAATATTAAAACTACCATTAAAAAAAAATATACTAATGTTCTAGAACATCCACCTTGATAAAAATCAATCAAAAGTAAAATAAAAAAATAAAAAAAAAAATAAAATCAATTTTCAAAAATGGTCCCACAAGCTACTAGTGCCATCTTAATACCTTTGTTGTTATACTTCAATAAATTGTTATCCCAAAACAGCACAACATACTTCCACTCTATTGCCTAGTTTCACTCTTTCATAGTGCATTCTTGCATAGTGTACTTTGCTCCGTTAAGACTCGTTCGTGGGGCCTTCGTGCAGCACTAGGCTCAGGGGTATCAGATATAGATTAAAATTGAGCAATTCTATCCCAAAATCGGTATTTAAGAAATTGAACCAATTATTCAACAAAAAATAAATCAAAGAAGAGAAGAAAGTTCCCCACCCCCCCCCCCCCCCGCTTCAACCCCACTCTTAATATGTACCACCCCAACCCAAAGGCGCACAGAGGATTTGAAAGCCAGAGGTTTTAAGGGGGGGGACACCATTTTCGGACAACTCTTCGATTTATCACTCTCAACGTTTCAAAAGTGTTTGGTTTAGGCTACAATATATGATAGATCGAAGATTGGCAAAATAACTATCAGGCAAAATTTTGTGAAAATAATTCTGCACCGCTAGGTGGCGCTGCAAATTTATGTTAATTTTTTTGGTTTGTTATAAATAGTATTAAATTTTATTAACAAATAATTTCGAAAAGTTGTCTAATAATTTTATGTAGGGTGGCTACGTAGACTCCCACAGAAAGTTTCAGACTAATTGCTCAAAAATTGTAGAAGAAGTAGGGTTTTGAAGTTGACAATTTTATAAAAAAATATTTGTAGATAATCAACCTTTCATTATACAAAGTAATAGTAATTTCAATAGGAATCCCTAAATGGAAATTGTTATAACTTGAAAACTAAAAGATTTATTAAATAGCGTTTTTCAGATTTGGAAACACCATTTAACCATTTTTTAAATTCAACTACAGGCAAATTAATTTAGGCTTATACAGTATTCCTTTTTTTAATGTTAATATGTTTAGGAAGAGTGGCATATTGTTTTTTATTTTGAACTTCAAGTGTTTTCAAACTTCAAGTTGGTCATTTGGTATGCCAAATTATTCCTATTCTCACTTTTTTCGTTTTTTTTGGGACATGCAAACAATAGTGGTCAAAAACGTTACAAATTTGATATTTCAAACCAGTGGCGACATTTAATTAATTTTAATTTAATTGATTTAGTGTCGTCACCATATACAGTATACAGTGGTGGTGGTGCTGGTGGTGCTGGTGGTGGTAGCGTGGCGAAAAGGGGAATAACCGTAGGGTTAGGCAAGCATCGCTGTTGGTTGGTTGGTTGGTGGGTGGCTGGGTGGGTAACAGCCGTGGATCGAGTAGCGATGGGTTGGGGGCTAGCCATGCATCGTGAGGTTAGGCTACGCGAAGATGAATATGCAATGGTTGGTGAAAAATAGCGAAAATGAAAAATAGTAGACGTTACCTGTAGACACTCGTAGCGCCTGTAAAATAAAGGTTGGTGAATATGAAAATACTGGTTGCTGAAAAATAGCGATTTGAAAAATAGTAGACGTTACCTGATGCTAAGTGTAGACACCCGAACACCTGTAAAATAAAGGTTGGTGATTGGATGCAGTACTAGCGTTGGGTGACTAATAACGCCTCTAGCGGAATAAGCGGGAACTTGAGAAGTTACCATGGTTACGAATGAAATGCTGGCATCTGATTGGTTGAAATAATAACGACCATTGGTAAAGGTTGAAATGGTGGCTTCTGATTGGATGCAGTACTAGAAATGGATGGTAATACTGGGCTATGGGTGACCTTGATGTGGGGGGCTACTAATATATACTACTAACGTGCCCCCAGACCCTCACGAGTCCGCCGCCGCCTGTTGAAAGCACCCCTATAGAGACCTCACCTCTTTAGGTACTTTCCAGCTTTTACGACTATATAGGTCGGCACTAATGGGTTCTGATGCCGGCACAAGAAATGCTGGACTCTGCATTAGCAAATGATTCGGCGTTAATGCAACACCGTCTGGCAACATAGCTATCGGCCTCGAGTTTAGTGTATGCTCGATTTCGATGAAAGCTGTGACCAGTTCATCATCGGTAAGTTGTTTGTTTACAGGCAACGTCTTGGCAATGGCCTGCTTTACAGAGCGAACTAAACGCTCCCAACTTCCTCCTCTCCAAGGACTTTCTGGAGTATTAAATCTCCATTCTATTCTTTGCGGCAAAAGTGCTGCAG
Organism: Nemertoderma westbladi; assembly: GCA_032718475.1. Lineage (NCBI taxonomy): Eukaryota > Metazoa > Xenacoelomorpha > Nemertodermatida > Nemertodermatidae > Nemertoderma > Nemertoderma westbladi. Next base: position 74,290 of record JAUCBJ010006915.1, on the reverse strand, counting down.
AAATTTCTTTATTCTGTGCCGCCTTATGAGCCGCGTTCAACTCGCTGTTCCCTCCGACAAAGTTTGTACCCTTATCGGAGTAGAACGCCTTTACTAGTCCTCTCCTGGCCATAAATCTCTTTAAGGCCAGGAGCAGAGATTTGGTCGACATGTCTGCCACACGCTCAATATGTATGGCTCTACTAGCCATACATGGCAGTAACAGGCCCCATCGTTTGTGGGTCAGCCGTCCACTCTTTGCCTCAATCGGACCAAAACAATCCACCCCTGTGTTCGTAAAGGGTGGGTCATATGCCTGCACTCTCGCTTCCGGGAGTTCAGCCATCTCCTGTTCCAATACTCTGGCGTTCACCCTCTTGCAAACCAGACAGGCGTCATACATAGTGCCTACTGCCCTGCTTGGCTGCAATAGAATGAATCGCTGTCTCGCTGCCGACAAACAGTGTAACTTTCCCGCGTGATGCAACCTCTTGTGTATATCCCATAGAATCGCTCTTTGCAATTCTATTGGGTGACTAGACTAGGGATTCTCACTGGGAACCTAAACTGTGAATTTATGTCGACAGTCTGGATTCTCGATCTATGACAAATTAAACCCTTATGGATTAATGGACTCCATTTTCTAAGGGGTTTATAGAGAACTGGTCGTTGAGCCGATAATAGATGGAATTCTTTCGGGATGGCACACATTTGATAATGTTTCAAATGCTTTAATTCCGCTTGATCAATCTCATCCTCTGTCAGAGGTTGTTTCAATTTCTGAATTCGCTTACTATTAGCGCTCAATTGTTCTCCCAAATGTTTCAAATGTTTTATACAAAGGTACGAAATGTATCGGCTTAACCACGCAGTTCTTTTACAAATTGTCAGCCAAGAGGCAGACGAATTTAGTAATTTGTCAAAAATACTACATGGCTCTAATGCCAGCGACGGTTGTCCGCTAATTAATGGAAGTTTCGAATCCAAACCCGCAGGTTTGGAAACCAAAGGCTCCATTGTGTCGGTCATTTTCTGTCCGTCACTTACCAATTGTGACTCTGGTTTAGTCTGTAAGGGTGGTTTTATGTCATAACTTACCTTTCCGGACCTAGTAGTCACGTAAGTCTGTTGGTCTGACAGGTCTCCGGGCCGCTCCAATGACTCTTCAGGCCGCTGCAATGACTTAAGTTTGGCTTTAGACTTTGACTTAGAGACTTTCTCCACCTTGACTTCTGCATCTTCAGGCATCGGATTGGTCACTATCTTTAGTCGCTCTGGCCAATGTTCCTGTGTCCTCGTTAGAAAATCAGGTCCATGCAACCAAAACTCCTGCGACTCTTCCTGACAGAATTCCGCCGGCATTGCACCTCTCGAAGTTATGTCGGCCGGGTTTAACACTCCCGGACAATGTCTCCATTGTTCCTTCGTCGAAAAGTCGACGATCTGAGCGCGTCTGTTGGCCACAAATGTCTTTAGTGCAATATTGTCGGCCGCAATATATACTAACACTAAGGATGCGTCCGTCCAATAGAATAAGGTCAATGTCGTGTCTAACTCCTCAATTATCTGCTTACTTACCTCGACTGAAACTACAGCCGCCTGTAACTCTGCACGAGGGACAGTCATGTATTTGACCGGCATTGTCTTTGATCTAGAAGTCACAAAGGCCGTCTCAAATTTATATTGACTCACCTCTCGGCGAAGGTAGGCTACCATACCAAAGCTGGTGTCACTTGCGTCACTGAATAAATGGAGTTCGAGATCAGCTGGGAATACCAGCTGATTCGGAAAGTAGGAACGGGGTACATCTATATTTTTCAATAGATGTAACTCGGCTTCCCACTCTCTCCACTGCTTTGCATGTATAGGAGATATTGGTTCGTCCACTCTAGGTCGGATAACCAAATTTTCCTCATGCACGCTCGTGCCTGTAATATTACCGGACAGATAAAGTTCATCGGGTCAAATAGTCTACTTAAAGTCGATAAGCAAATTCTCTTTGTCAAAACTTTGTCTGGGCTACTGGGCTCAAACCTAACTCTTACCTGGAATTTATCCGTGTTCGGGTTCCAAGCGAGTCCCAGTACTCGCGCCATGGGGATGGGTTCTACCCCCAATTCTATGTCTCCGCTCCCGCGATCTTTTACCGGGAACGATTCTAATAGGGCCTCCGAGTTCGTAGTGAACTGGGTCAGAGGGAAACCCCCTGTAGCCAAGCACTCCTGCAGCCGTGAGCCACTTCTATGGCTTGTTCTGTCGTGTCCTTGGACACCAATCCGTCGTCCATGTAGAAGTTTCTCAAGATGGACTCGATCACTTCTACTGGATACTTACCAATCTGGGCTGTTGCCATTTTCTTTAGAACAAACAGCGTGCCATTCGGACTATCGCGGCACCAAATATCCTAACGTACATTTGGTATGTAACCACTGGGCCGGATAAGTCTTCATTCTTGTACCAGAGAAATCGAAGACTATCCTGGTCTGCCTTACAGGCTCTTACCTGGTGGAACATCGCCTCGATGTCACAAGTAAATGCGAATCGCCGCTGTCTAAAACGCAACAATATTCCTATCAAATAATTATTCAGGTTGGGACTATCCATCAACTCTGAATTCAGGGACATACCTCTATAGACTGCTATCGGACCTTGTCAGGTTTGTCAGGGTGAGTCACATAGTGGTGTGGGAGGTAGTAAGTCTGGTCTGTCACTAAGTCAGGGTCCTCTACCTTCCCAGCAAATCCCTTGGCAAAATAGTTGTTGATCTGGGCGCAATACTTCTCCCTAATGTCCGGATTCTTCAACAACCGAGCCCTTACTCCGTTCAATCTTTTCAAGGCTAAGCTGTAGTTGTTCTCCAACTTAGGAGGTTGTCGACGCCACAACATTCCAACTTCAAAATGTCCAGTCGGTAGCAGACGTATGGTGTCTTCCATCATCTCCAGTGACCGTTTCTCGTCAGTGGACATGGCTAGGTAATATCCACCGGGTTCCATTGCGTCCCTATCCAGCCATTCGACGGTTCTGGCTCCTGTCTCGAGGTCCTGGCGTATCAATTCCTTCTGCAATTCCTCCTCACTGTATTGGAAAATGTCGAGGTCTCGATATTTAGCCACTTGACCCTCCACTATATCGGTATAAGTCAAAACGTTACTCAAATAGGTAGCGTGGGCCACTGAACCAGACCCACGGGTCTGATAACAGTAGTCCTCGGGTTAACTATCTGTCCGGTCGTTATGAAGTGGTTCCGCCAACCTAACATTATCGGGAATCAACTCCTCGTCCGACTCGCTAAAGTCACTATAGTGGTCAATACAGGTTCTCCTAAACTCGTCTATGTCTGGTGGTTCTACTAACGGTGGTTGAGTTATAGGCTGTAATTCGTCGTATCTATCTATTGGCTTGTCGCCACCTGTAAACTCATAAGACATGGGTACTCTTGTATACCAACCTAGTATAGTCCTATGGGCATGTGGTCCATTGACATGCGGCTCAGCTGGTCTCGTTTCCCATATTTGGTGTGCGATCAGATGTTCTGCACCAATCAACATAGAAACATTCCTATAACCTACCTGGTGTCTGGGTACTCTGAGCTTGTCAAAATACTCCTGTGCTATGGGACTCATCGGCGGCACCTTACCTAACTGCCTGCTGAACCCCTTCATAGCTAAACACTTAAATCCGTCCAATGGCAAAGCTTTCCGTTCTTGTCGAGTATGTTGGTCTCTCGGAAGTAGGGAGTCTAGTTCTACCGAAATTCTGTGTCCCTTGAGGTCCCCTACTCCATGCATAGACTTCAACTCTATTTGTATCTCCTCTGCGTCCTGGAAGCTAGAAACAGCTCTCGCCACTTCCTCATCGATATACGATAATGTGGACGCAGTGTCCAACATTACATATATTCGCTTAGATCCCTTATCGCCAGTAAGTTTCACCGGAATCACGCTAAATATTTCCAACGTGGCCGATGATAAATACGTCCGCGCGCTGGTCGATGAACTATCCGCGGTGAAACCTTGGCAGGTCACCTCTCTTGTGCTCGACTCGCCATCCTCGTCCGACGAACCTGGTTGGTAACCATCGTCCTGAATGCTGGTGTACGTATTCCTTCTTATCGATACGGGTTCTTTGCTCCCCTTCCTTTGAGGATTTCGCTGTAAGTAACGGTCCGTTGGGGTGTGGAAATCCGCATGTAGCAACTTGTGGTGTAGTCTGCCGCATTCCATGCATCCGTCCTTGCTGCTCGGGCACTGCCGCCGTACATGACCTGGCGCAAGACATGCCCAACAGGTGTCCAACATCCGCACTTGAACTCTTCTCTGTTCCGAATTTAATTCTTTGAACCGTCTGCAACTATCTAACTTATGGTCGTCAGATCTTACCTCCTTTAGTAAACAGTATTGGCAACCTACAAATCCATCCGGCAACTCCTGTTGCTTTAATCTAGGTCTATCTAACCGTTCACCTGACCATTCTCGCGAGTCTGATCTAAAGGCTGGGGTACTCGAATTATATCTGTCTACTGAGTTAAATGTCACAGTGGACCTGTCATCGTCAAAACTTACCATAGACTTACCGGTAACAGGTTTAGACCCTCTCATATTCTCCTCTGAGAAGTTTGATTTCATCTCTGCTACTGCGTCTGTGGCTATCATGTCATGAATATGCTGAAGTGTCAATACTTTACCTTGGCCCTCCAACTTATTCTCTAATTTGCACCATTTCTGTCTGTAACGCATGTTTAAACGTCTTATTACGCTCTTTAAAACTTCGGCGTGATCACCATGATGAGGTAGATTCACCGTCCTCAAGATGTCCAATGCGTTCGAAATAGCGTTCGCTAAGTTCAACAGCTCTAACGGAGTTGTAATCCTTCCGCCCTTACCCAAGTCTTCTACTATCGACTGTGCCATCTTGGTTTTATTCCCGTAGATATCACTACGCGTCTTCATTGCTAACTCGAATGCTCTTTCATTGCCAACAAAGTTGTCAGCAATGGCTCTAGGTTCTCGATGGAGCATCTGAAGCAAATAGTTGAACTTCTCATTGGGAGTAAAGGTGCTGTTGGTTAGCTGCTCGTCGACATAGGTTTTAAAGGTCCTCCAGCTTCTGGGGTTGTTGCGTCGGCAGTCCTTGCCTAGCAGCAAACTTACCTATGTCCCTAAGGGTTGCGTCGTTCCGGGTTAACAAATGGTTTAGTTCTGCAGGGTTGTTAAGTCTGGTCCTTTCCCAGGGATTGAGACTTACCTGCTCCGCGTCCGTCCTTCCTTCCTTACAGTTTCGGGACTTCTGACGTCTCATGTCTTCCTCTTCATCACTTGATTCGGTGTCAGTCCTTAGCGCTCGCGATGGTTTGCGCGCCGAGGCCCTGATCCAAGCCTCTTGTATAAATTTCTCAGCTGAGTTTTCGAAATTGGGATTATGTATCGTAGGGACAGGCGTCCTTACCTGAGGTCTATGTGGTATTGTTGCGGTATATGGCGCTGTACCTACATTATGTAATATATTAGTCCGTTATACAGTATAATAATGTTAGTCCATTATACAGTATAATATATTAGTTCATTATATAGTATCATATATTAGTCCGTGATGCAGTATAATTATTTAGATAAGACATAATGCGCAATAATATTTAGATAAGGAAATTGAAACGCCCATATATTTTGACTCATCAATTTTGTATAGTATGTAGCCCTACCTATGTAGTTTTGTAATAGGATATAAGTAGATAGTTCCAGGGTAGCAAGTCCTTGTTGGACCCTGGATCTGGGCTTGCCGTTATTAGCCTTGATGAGGCTAGCTACTGGTTTTAATTTCACTATAATTGCGCTAAATTTATATTTGTGCATGATATTATTAGTACCGCCAAATTAAGCATCGGGAAAATTACCTTATATGGTGGCAATTTACGATTTCAGGGAGCAAAGGTTCACAATCCGGCTCTCTTATTGGCCTAACTGCTTCCAGGTTGGTCTAGTGTTAGCTCGGATTGGGGAGCCAATGAGAGATCGATTGCATCACCCTTCTCAAATCACCTATAAATTGGCCTACTTCCATTGTTACTTCACCTTACCCATTAGTCATACCAATCCTTGTTATCTCAACAGCTCACCTTCAACTATTATTCGATGCTTAGTTTTTCTGTGTAAATTACTGCCCCTTTTGATTTCTTGCAATGATTCGTAAATTTGCAATTTCTGTTTGATTCTTGTTTGTGTTTTCTCAATCAATCTCAATGATAGCTGTTAATTACAAGTTGGAACTATGATTTCTACCCTTTAGTAAATGGTTCTATGTGATTCCTTTCGACAATAATCCTACGGGATTTCTCAGACTGTCAGACTTTTGTGATTTGCATGTGCCGCTACGGTAGCTACTCATTATGATGGAGGGCTAGGGTACCGGTAAGCGCGGCGGGCGCATCGGGGGGTTAGCGACGACGGGAGTGCGGAGGATTCAAAGACAAGCAACATTGGGGGGATTACTATTGCGCGCGCAAGTTTGCAGCGTAGAGTGGGTCAGGTACGCCGGCTCGGCAATTGGGGGCTGATGATCCAGGTTTTGTCTCTATTTTGTAGTATTAGGGGGACAGGAATTGGGTTAGTTAGGAAGCCTAGACGTAGCCGGGAGAGATCTGCGTCCTTTACGTTGCGAGTTGTGAATTGCTAGCTAAACTGTAGATTGCGATTGTTGTTATGCTGATTGGTGTGTTACTAAAGTGTGCCTAATGAATCACGAATGCTTGGATAGGCACTCTTTTCCCCTTTGATTGATTTCTATTTCTTAGCTTACTGTAATTAATTTCTGATTAGGTCGAAAATAATACGGTATTTTAGGCTGTTGCTAGTGTGACCCGTTGCGTGATAATTTAGAATTGCGCATTCTGGAATACTTAGTAATTAGTACGCCGTTACATATTTGTGACTGAAATTAATTAGTAAAATTAGGAATTCGTACGCTGCATAGCGGAGGGTAGTTAGGTAATAAATTTAGAGTACCGTACACTATTCACGCTGGGCGGTTATTTGAATTAGCGGACAAAATTCACATCGTAGTATACAGTACGCAGCGCGCATCAGTAAATTGCTGGCCTAAAGCCAGCCGCAGATAAGTTTGAGTCCCGAAATAATTGCCGTACCGATTTTCGATTATTTTAAATATTCTCACATTCACACATTCCGTTAGGGAACCCCAGTATTGCGATTAGATGCGATTAGAAGGGACATAGTTGTAAGCGCAAATTTACAGAAATATTAGGCTATAGAATACACTCTGAGTGTAAAATCTCTCACACTCGTTTTAAGTCAGCTTAGGGAGCCGATTCGGGTTTATTGTTTTGGTTATTCCCGTGTGGCTCATATATTCGAACAGTTAGCTCTCTATCGAGCAATTGGTAGAGAAAGGAACGAGAATTTAGAAGGAGTCGTAGAAATTTAGTAAAATATATTAGCGGACGGTAGACTAGCGCCATCCAATGGGAAGTAGTGGTTTTCCGTACCTGAAACCCTACATTAGTAATTATACGCTCCTGATTGCCCCGTCTAGTAAATAGAGCAGTTTTGTGTCTTTATTGGTTAGGCTGGGGTAGTTCGTTTAACAGTAAAGGACGCTTTGTTTGCTGTACTGCGTACAGTAAATACGAATTAGATTACTGTATTAGGCACTGTACTGCGTACGGTAGAACATCGAGTGTATTCTTTTAGGCTGTTAGTTTAGATTACTGTATTCACTGGTCGCGTACAATAGTACAGTAGTACATTAGGCTGATTGCTGTTACTGCGTACAAGTAGAAAAGATATTTGTTTTGCTGTACCGCACACAGTATTCATTAGGCTGTTAGGTTGGTGTACTGTTTTACTTACTGTATTGCGTACAGTGGATATACGGTAGTGCGTTTACTAATCGCAAATACAGCGGTTCCTTAGGCCGTTAGGGCGGGCCGTAATTAGTAAGTTTTTTGAAAATATTTTAGCTAGGTTTGTGAGAATTTAGTTTTGGTCAAAATTATTTGTAATAAAATCTAGAGTTTTGTACCGGTATGTTGGATAACCGCTTAGTTATTTTATACCATCTGGAGATACATGGCAAGACGGAGCTTCTGAGTTTGGGGTTCGTGTGGGTCTGCGGGTTCGGTTTGCAATCAGCGAAAGGACTGAAACTTTGGACGCGGACGTGGAATCTCACAGCAAACAAGGTTAGTTGTTCTGTTGGCACCATTGTGTTTGTGGAAGCAGTAAAAAATTATCGGTTGTTTAACTGCAAAGCTGAACTCAATTTATTAGTTAGGATAGTTAGGTTTAGCCGACCATGGGTTTTTGAATCGCTCGAGTTAGAGAGAGAGAGAGTCGCAACCCGAAGATGTAGCCACGCGCTAGTGGATACATATAATATTTGAAATTAAAATTGCGTTGATTAGAGTTATTTATGTAAAATTAGAAATATTCGGGTGGCAAGTTTATTTTGAATATTTTGTATTAGATTCAAAAAATTATTTGTGTCATACCGGTATTTAAATACTATATAATAACTATAGAATAATATTTTGTTTAAATATTGTACTAGTATTTGCTAAAATTAGATCCTATTAAATTCACAATATTGCATTGCGAATTTATTTTGACGTTTTGGACAAATTAGATATTGACAAAAAATTTAATCGTATTTTCGATTAAATTATATATATATCTCGAACTTTTGCAAGATATTTTTGCCAGAAGGCAAATATTATTTAGAGAAGGAGGCATTAGAGGACAGCTATGAGAAGGCGGTCCTGCCGCCGTCCAGACCTGTGGGTATGGTAAGTGCCGTGGTCCCAACGGCTGTTAGGAGTACCCGTAGTTCCCGAAATAATCCTTCAAGTCCACCAAGTGTGAGTCAGGTAAGCGAAAGAGAACTTGATATCGCGATAAAGAAGAAACTTCGCGCGCATGCTGGACATATAATTCGGACGGCGGACAAGGTAAGGAAGATGTTAGCCGACTCAGCGAACATCAGAAGGGAAGGGTTAGTAGAGATTAGAAGAGGATACCACTCAGCGTTATTCAAACAGATGGAGGAGCTTGCAGTCCTAGCGAAGAAGGCAGTAGAGTCTCAGTCGAGCGACGTGGCGACGAGGATTTACGACAGGGTTTTAGCAGCCTTGTTGGAGCACCGCACGTTATCGGAGCGATTTCGGCGAGTTAGGACGGAGAACTGGCTGCTATGGGCATCACAAGCGCAGGCGACCCAAGTGAGTGACGCAGAGTTAAGAAACTTAGTGGAGCGGGAAGAGATGCAGGATAAAGAAGGGCGCAGGTATCAGCGGGAAGTTACCATCTGGCTGATGCAGAGTGGAGTGGTGGTACCGGGCCAGGTGCTACCAACAACGGACAATATCCAACAGAGAACGTTAACTCCACCCGATGACGCATCTAGAGACAGTGGCGATTCCCAGGTTAGTCACGCGCGAGGTAAAGTTATATGTGCTAGATCCCTTGTTTCTCACAACTCGGCGGAGGAGAGAAGACGCCGACTGGACGAACAACAGGCGGAAGTTTTGTGTGCATCGCAAGCACGGAAGGAAGCCGAGCGGGAAAGGGAGCGAACACGTAAGTTAGACGCAAAGTTGCGAGAGTTGGAAGATAAAGGTAAGCGTGAGCGAGCGGAACGCGAACAGAAGGAACGTGAACTTCAGCTCGAACGCGAACAGAAGGAACGCGAACTTCAGCTCGAACGCGAACTCCAACTTGAACGCAAACAGAAAGAACGCGAACTCCAACTTGAACGCGAACGGGAAGCAAAGGAACGCGAACTTCAATTCGAGCGCGAACAGAAGAAACGCGAGTTCCATCTCGAACGCGAGCGCAAAGAACGCAAACTCGAGATCGAGAAAGAGCGACGCGCATTATACGAAGAGAAGGCGCGACTAGAAGAAGAGAGCGCAGCGAGACTTGCGAGGGAAGAAGAAGAACGTAAACTGGCGCAGTTGGAAAGTGCGAGATTAAGTTTAGAGAGCGAAGAACGGACCAGGAAGGCGAATGAAATCGCCGAGAAGGGGATGCGAATGATCGAAGAATGTGGGGCGAGTGTAGGGACCGAGTTGCGAGAACTGTTCGCACTGCAGATGCAGAAGGCCAAACAGGAAGCGAGAACTCCGACCATACGCGAGTCGACGACGACCAGAATTCCCATACCCGGTCCAGCTATTACGAGTACACGGATCGCTAAACCGTTCTCTACATATCACACACCAGTTGGTATTAGTGCTTCACCTATCGCGCAGAATCCAGCGTATCATCGCACCGCACCACTATACACCGAACGAGACAACGAAGAGTTTAGAGGAGAAACTCCGACGGGCCGAGTATTTGGCGAACCGAACCCGCGGGTTTGGAATACGCGGACGGAGCGCTGACCCAGTTCGACGGAGAACTTCCGGGTTAAACCGGAAGAGGGATCATATGAGAGACAGCGGATTACTCAGATAGAGCCGACTATACAACAGAACCCTAGCCAGGAATTTATTACGAGGGATGAGTTAAGTGCTAGTTTAGCGCAAGCTATATCGCCGCACATCCAACCTATAGCAGACATGCTTAGCAACCTACGGTTAAAGGAAGCAGCCCATACCACATAGACCTCAGGTAAGGACGCCTGTCCCGAATATCCATAATCCCGATTTCGAAAACTCAGCCGAAAAGTTTATTCAAGAAGCCTGGGTCAGGGCCTCGGCACGCAAACCATCGCGAGCGCTAAGGACTGACACAGAATCGAGTGATGAAGAGGAAGACATGAGACGTCAGAAGTCCCGAAACTATAAGGAAAGAAGGACGGACGCGGAGCAGGTAAGTCTCAATCCCCGGGAAAGGACCAGACTTAACAACCCTGCAGAACTAAACCATTTGTTAACCCGGAACGACGCAACCCTTAGGGACATAGGTAAGTTTGCTGCTAGGCAAGGACTGCCGACGCAACAACCCCAGAAGTTTATGGGTAACCACAAGCACTGGAGGACATTCAAAACCTATGTCGACGAGCAGCTGACCAACAGCACCTTTACTCCCAACGAGAAGTTCAACTATTTGCTTCAGATGCTCCATCGAGAACCTAGAGCCATTGCTGACAACTTCGTCGGCAATGAAAGGGCATTTGAGTTGGCAATGAAGACGCTTAGCGACCTCTACGGGAATAAAACCAAGATGGCACAGTCGATAGTGGAAGACTTGGGTAAGGGCGGAAGGATTACAACTCCGTTAGAGCTGTTGAACTTAGCGAACGCTATTTCGAACGCATTGGACATCTTGAGGACGGTGAATCTACCTTATCATGGTGATCACGCCGAAGTCTTGAAAGGCGTAATAAGACGTCTAAACATGCGTTACAGACAGAAATGGCGCAAATTAAAGAATAAGTTGGAGGGCCAAGGTAAAGTATTGACACTTCAGCATATTCATGACATGATAGCCACAGACGCAGTAGCAGAGATGAAATCAAACTTCTCAGAGGAGAATATGAGAGAGTCTAAACCTGTTACCGGTAAGTCTATGGTAAGTTTTGACGATGACAGGACCACTGTGACATTTAACTCAGTAGACAGACATGAGTCCCATAGCACAGGAGTATTTTGACAAGCTCAGAATACCCAGACATCAGGTAGGTTATAGGAATGTTTCTATGTTAATTGGTGCAGAACAGCTGATCACACACCAAATATGGGAAACGAGACCAGCTGAGCCGCATGTCAATGGACCACATGCCCATAGGACTATATTAGGTTGGTATACACGAGTACCCATGTCTTATGAGTTTACAGGTGACGACAAGCCAATGGATAGATACGACGAATTACAGCCTATAACTCAACCACCGTTAGTAGAACCACCAGACATAGACGAGTTTAGGAGAACCTGTATTGACCACTATAGTGACTTTAGCGAGTCGGACGAGGAGTTGATTCCCGATAATGTTAGGTTGTCGGAACCACTTCATAACGACCGGACAGATAGTGAACCCGAGGACTACTGTTATCAGACCTGTGGGTCTGGTTCAGCGGCCCACACTACCTATTTGAGTAACGTTTTGACTTATACCAACATAGTGGAGGGTCAAGTGGCTAAATATCGAGACCTAGACATTTTCCAATACAGTGAGGAGGAATTGCAGAAGGAATTGATACGCCAGGACCTCGAGACAGGAGCCAGAACCGTCGAATGGCTGGATAGGGACGCAATGGAACCCGGTGGATATGACCTAGCCATGTCCACTGATGAGAAACGGTCACTGGAGATGATGGAAGATACCATACGTCTGCTACCGACTGGACATTTTGAAGTTGGAATGTTGTGGCGTCGACAACCTCCTAAATTGGAGAACAACTACAACTTAGCCTTGAAAAGATTGAACGGAGTAAGGGCTCGGTTGTTGAAGAACCCAGACATTAGGGAGAAGTATTGCGCCCAGATCAACAACTATTTCGCCAAGGGATTTGCTGGGAAGGTAGAGGACCCTGACTTAGTGACAGAACAGACTTATTACCTCCCACACCACTATGTGACTCACCCTGACAAGCCTGATAAAGTCCGAGTAGTCAACGACTGCGCAGCAGTCTATAGAGGTATGTCCCTGAATTCAGAGTTGATGGATGGTCCCAACCTGAATAACTATTTGATAGGAATACTGTTGCGTTTTAGACAGCGGCGATTCGCATTTACTTGTGACATCGAGGCGATGTTCCACCAGGTAAGAGCCTGTAAGGCAGACCAGGATAGCCATCGATTTCTCTGGTTTGAGAATGAAGACTTATCCGGCCCAGTGGTTACATACCAAATGTACGTTAGGATATTTGGTGCCCGCGATAGTCCGAATGGCACGCTGTTTGTTCTAAAGAAAACGGCAACAGCCCAGATTGGTAAGTATCCAGTAGAAGTGATCGAGTCCATCTTGAGAAACTTCTATATGGACGACGGATTGGTGTCCAAGGACACAGCAGAACAAGCCATAGAAGTGGCTCACGGCCTGCAGGAGTGCTTGGCTACAGGGGGATTTCCTCTGACCAAGTTCACTACGAACTCGGAGGCCCTATTAGAGTCGTTCCCGGTAAAGGATCGCGGGAGCGGAGACATTGTATTGGGGGTAGAACCCATCCCCATGGCGCGAGTACTGGGACTCGCTTGGAATCCGAACACGGATAAATTCCAGGCAAGAGTTAGGTTTGAGCCCAGTAGCCCAGACAAAGTTTTGACAAAGAGAATTTGCTTATCGACTTTAAGTAGACTATTTGACCCGATGAACTTTATCAGTCTGGTAATATTACAGGCACGAGCATGCATGAGGAAAATTTGGTTGTCTGACTTAGAGTGGGACGAACCAATATCTCCTATACATGCAAAGCAGTGGAGAGAGTGGGAAGCCGAGTTGCATCTATTGAAAAACATAGATGTGCCCCGTTCCTACTTTCCGAATCAGCTGGTATTCCCAGCTGATTTAGAACTCCATATGTTCAGTGACGCAAGTGACACCGGCTTTGGTATGGTAGCCTACCTTCGCCGAGAGGTGAGTCAGGATAAGTTTGAGACGGCCTTTGTGACTTCTAGATCAAAGACAATGCCGGTCAAATATATGACTGTCCCTCGTGCAGAGTTACAGGCGGTAGTAGTTTCAGTTGAGGTAAGTAAGCAGATAATTGAGGAGTTAGACACGACATTGACCTTATTCTATTGGACGGACGCATCCTTAGTGTTAGTATACATTGCGGCCGACAATATTGCACTAAAGACATTTGTGGCCAACAGACGCGCTCAGATCGTCGACTTTCGACGAAGGAACAATGGAGACATTGTCCGGGAGTGTTAAACCCGGCCGACATAACTTCGAGAGGTGCAATGCCGGCGGAATTCTGTCAGGAAGAGTCGCAGGAGTTTTGGTTGCATGGACCTGATTTTCTAACGAGGACACAGGAACATTGGCCAGAGCGACTAAAAATAGTGACCAATCCGATGCCTGAAGATGCAGAAGTCAAGGTGGAGAAAGTCTCTAAGTCTAAGTCTAAAGCCAAACTTAAGTCATTGGAGCGGCCTGAAGAGTCATTGGAGCAGCCTGAAGAGTCATTGGAGCGGCCCGGAGACCTGTCAGACCAACAGACTTACGTGACTACTAGGTCCAGAAGGGTAAGTTACGACATAAAACCACCCTTACAGACTACACCAGGGTCACAGTTGGTAAGTGATGGACAGAAAATGACCGACAAAATGGAGCCTTTGGTTTCCAAACCTGTGGGTTTGGATTCGAAACTTCCATTAATTAGCGGACAACCGTCGCTGGCATTAGAGCCATGTAGTATTTATGACAAATTACTAAATTCGTCTGCCTCTTGGCTGACAATTTGTAAAAGAACTGCGTGGTTAAGCCGATACATTTCGTACCTTTGTATAAAACATTTGGAACTGTACTGTATTTGAATTTCCCTCTACATATTAAATATATAGAAGTGGTGATTATTGAATTACCTACCGGTAACCAATATACTTTTATTATGTATGTATTAGCCTACTTAATGATATAACTTTAGTACTGTAATACAGTAGGCCTACGGGCTTCAGATATTATTATTTTGCTTATATACATTATGCTTTTAGATATGAAAGATATTATTATAAGCCTAGCCTAATGTTATATTTTGATCAACAAACAAATAGAAATAGAAGATGGCGCTGCGAGTATTTCAGTATTTACCGACAATGCTGCAATGAACACCGGCAGACCGGTGACCGGTAGTTAAACCTAAATCGTGGTACCGGTGATCAAAAAAATAAATAAACAGGCCTACCGCTGTACCGGTACCGACTGTCCAGTACAGAGTACTGTGTCGTTGAAAGTAGGCCAATATATATGACCAGCGGAGCTAAAGTATCGAAGTAGATAGGCTAAACAGCTTGATTATGCCTACAGGTACAGGTGCTGAAATTACTTCTGCAAGACGTAGCCGTGGCCAATATCGTTTTGGTGCTCAAAAAGCCATAACGCGAGTAGAAATATTAATGGCTGAAATCCAACAGCCGGATTACCGGTTGTGTGACTTGCTTACTGCAGAGTTAGCAGTTAAAGAGGCTAGAGATTTAATGAATACATATCAGGCAGCCGTTGATAGATGTCTGGACGTTGAAGGTGTCGATGAAGACAACCTACACACAGATAAAGGGTGGGTCGAGTACTGCGACCTAGATGAAATCCTGGATGGATTCTGTAGCTTCATAAGGAAGATTCGAGGGCAGTTTGATGCAAAGCCTCCACCGGGAGTTCTAGCTGTAGCTCCTAGATCGTCAAGGATAGATACTTCATTGAAGCCGCATATAAATTTATCTGTATCAGCTAGTTTGGCTGAATACCGCGTTTGGAGAAAAGGATTTGAGTCCTTTTATAATTCCAACCAGATGTCTGCATTGCCAGCCTCAACTCAGCGTTAACACCTTCGGTCATGTGTTGACCCAGCCATGGATCTTAAGGGTGAACAACTTCTTAAAGTTCTTGTAGATACACCAATAATGGAAGTTCTCGAATTTTATGAGCAACATTTTATTCGACAGGTGCCAGTATTGAATCGCCGACACAACTTTTGGAGTTGTGAATGGGCAGATGGTGAACTCTTCAGTGACTATATCGTGCGTTTGAAGCAAATTGGCCAAGATTCGGAGCTTGATAGGCTTCCATATGAAGATTTACTGGCTACAAAGATTGTTTGTGGAGCTATTAAGCATCCCAGGTTACAAAAAGAACTTTTAAAGATAAAAGAGCCTACGTATGATAAGATAATGGAAATAGGCTTAGCATGGGAAATTGCTGCTGCGGCCAAAAAGGCTTTGAATAGAGGAAGAAGTAGCGAAGCTACAGTGAATAAAGCCTCTACATCTAGTTATAAACGCAATAAAAATGCTAGACAACAAAGCTCAAATTGGGGGCGTTCTCAGTCCAGAGCTCGCAATAATGAATCAACCGACAAATGTAGTTATTGCGGTAATGAAAAACATGGTGTTGGTAAATATTGCCCAGCATATGGGAAATTTTGTAATAAATGCAAACGTAAGAATCATTTCAGTAAGGTTTGCTATTATAGAAAATCTCAGAAATCTATATCTGGGAACAGCAATGCAGAACCGATTCAAAATAATATAATACGCATTTGTGTAACCATGTCACACCATGGTCGATCTACACCTACTGCACGAGTACGTGTGGATCCTGAAGATGGGTCTCCAGGCCAGGCATTTAATGTTGATATTTTACCTGATTCTGGGGCATCTCACTGTCTGATATCTGCCGATCTAGTTGAGAAATTCAAATTTGAGTGTGAGACTGATGATATACGGCGAATAGTTGCTGCAGGTGGCCATGAGCTTCAATGTAGCGGATCTACGCAACTAGTTGTTACCTGGTATGATCGTGTAACAACTGTTACAGCATATATAACTCCTGATTTACAGGATGAGTTGATAATTTCTTGGCATACCTTAATTGACCTTGATATTATTAATAAGTCATTCCCATTGAGTGAACGAATCATAAAGAAATATGATCTTGGTGTTAAACAAATAGTGATTAATAATACTATTTCAGAAAAACATGTACATTTCACAGATGTCAATCATCAACCAACCTCAACTGAAATAAATGAGTTCATTAAGAAATTAAATATAGAATTTCAAGATGTTTTCGATAGTGAAACTGAATTAAAGCCCATGACAGGGGCCCCTATGCGAATTCATCTGAAGGATGATGTTGAAATCAATCCAACTCATGTCACTACAGCAAGGGCAATTCCATTTGCCTACAGAGAAAAAGCTAGACTTGAGGTTGACGACATGGTGAGGAAGTGTATTATCGAGCCAGTCGATGGTCATCCGAATGGGTATCACCTTTTCACATAGTGGGGAAACCTAATGGCAAAGTTCGTTTAGTTGTGGATTATACTGGGCTGAATCGCTATGTAAAGCGACCTATCCACCCTTTTCCCACACCGTCAGAGATCATGACAACAATCCCACCTGGATCAAAATGGTTCGCATCCCTTGATGCTGTCAAGGGATATTGGCAGGTTGCTCTTGAAAAAGAGAGTAGGGCATTAACAACGTTCCTAACCCCGTGGGGTCGATTTCGCTATCTTCGTGCTCCAATGGGTTTAGCTTCAAGTGGCGACGAGTATTGTGAGCGCGGAGACAAAGCTCTAGAAGGACTTCATGGATATAAGAAGATTGTTGATGATATTCTTGTTCATGCTGCTGATTGGGACACCATTAAGACCAGAGTTAGAAATATACTGACAAGATGTAGATCTCATGGAATAACGATATCGTTAGAGAAGTTTCAGATTGCCTTAGAAGTTAATTTTGTAGGTCAAGTAGTAAGTGGCAATGGAGTTAAACCAGACCCTAGGAAGGTTGAAGCTATTCGAGAGTTTCCCATTCCTGTTAATATTACTGATTTGAGAAGCCTTTTTGGCTTAGTTAATCAGTTGGCGCAGTATACACCTCATGTATCTCAACTAATGACACCTCTACGACCATTACTCTCGCAAAAAAATCATTTTGCGTGGTTGGAGGAACATCAGTTGGCCTTTGAGGAGCTCAAACAAGCATTAACATCAGCGCCGATTTTGCGCCACTTTGATCATACACTTCCTACAGTGCTTCTAGCTGATGCATCGCGAGTGGGAGGTTTGGGATTTGCTTTGGTTCAGCATGACCATGATGGTGCTATTCACCTCATTCAGTGCGGTAGCAGATTCTTAAGTGATGCTGAAACACGCTACGCAGTCTGCGAACTGGAATTGTTAGCTATCCAGTGGGCAGTACAAAGATGTCGATTGTACCTTGCTGGAACTGAATTTAATGTGGTGACAGACCATAAACCTTTACTTGGTATTGTAAATGGTAAATTATTAGATGCCATAGATAACCCTCGTCTTCAGCGGATTTTACAGAAATTGGCTGGTTATGTTTTCAAACTCGAGTGGACACAAGGTAAAAAGCATTTGATTGCTGATGCTTTGAGTCGAACTCCAATAGAGGACCCTTCTCCAGAAGATCAGGAAGATGTGGCTGTTAGTGAAATATGTTTCATTAATAAAGTAATGAGTTCTGAGGAAACAAATGACATACAAGACAAAGATAATAAAAATGATATAGCTCTGGAGAAGATTATATCAGTAGCTAATAGTGATGCTACATATTTAGCTATAAAAGAAGCCCTTTTGTCAAATAAGATTGTTAAGAATTTGCCGATAAGTCATCCTGCTCGGCCATATTCTAACCAGTGGGCTAAATTAAGTGTTGATGTGAACTCCGGTTTAATTCTTCTAGACGCATCCCGGATTATTATTCCTACTGGTTGTAGGAAGGAAATATTGAATGCATTACATTATGCTCATCAAGGCCAATTAAAAACTTATTCCCGAGCTAGGCAGCTATATTATTGGCCTGGGTTATCCAATGATATAGCACAGGTGACTTTGCAGTGTGAACAGTGTCAACAGTTACAGGCAAGTCAGAAATCTGAGACTCGTAAACAGACATTTGTAAATCGACCATTTGAAGATGTCTCCATGGATCTCTTTGAATATGGATCCAGACACTTAATCGTTTTGGCTGATCGGTATTCTGGTTGGCCTGTAGTTGGTTTACCATCTCTCTCCAAGGCACCAGATACTGGAGATATTATTAAAGTTATAGATCAGTGGTTCCGAGACTATGGAATTCCCGAAAAAATGCGAACGGATGGCGGACCACAATTCCGTTCTGAATTTCGAAAGTATTGTATAGACAATGGAATAGACCATCAGACATCGTCAGCCTATTACCCGGAGTCTAATGGGCATGCAGAGTCTGCCGTTAAAAGTATGAAACACCTTATAAAAAAACACTGGGACAACAGTACTGGGCGATTAAACCAGAGAGCGTTTGGAGTGGCACTGTTAGAATGGAGAAACACGCCACGTTCCGATGATGGGCTTTCACCAGCACAATGGCTTTTTGGGCGTAGCCAACGAACCCGGGCACCGGCCCACTCTTCAACATATTCTACCATTAAACCAAATGAATTGAAGAAAGCTGAAGAAAAACGAAAAACTGTTGCTAACTATCGCCGAGATCTTCTTGGTGGTCATGATTTGAAACCTTTAGCTATCGGAGAAACAGTACGTATTCAAGTTTCTGGACGTTGGGATCGACTTGGAGTAATTAAGAAGAAACGTAACACTGATCGTTCTTATATAGTTCTCAGCGAGGGACACGAATACCTTCGCAATAGGAAATTTCTGAAACCTTTCTATCATTTTACCGAATACGATGATAAAAATAACTCGGGTGAGAACAATAGTAACTTTACTGAGACACCACCATTGCGCCGAAGTACGCGTGAACGTTCTGCTCCTGACAGATATGGTTCTGTTTAATTTAAAAAGTTTCAGTTTGAAAGTTTTATATCTGTTTAATTTAGAAAGTTTCAGTTTGAAAGTTTTATATCTGTTTAATTTAGAAAGTTTCAGTTTGAAAATTTTATATAAAACTCTTTAGCGGGGAATGGAGATGTACTGTATTTGAATTTCCCTCTACATATTAAATATATAGAAGTGGTGATTATTGAATTACCTACCGGTAACCAATATACTTTTATTATGTATGTATTAGCCTACTTAATGATATAACTTTAGTACTGTAATACAGTAGGCCTACGGGCTTCAGATATTATTATTTTGCTTATATACATTATGCTTTTAGATATGAAAGATATTATTATAAGCCTAGCCTAATGTTATATTTTGATCAACAAACAAATAGAAATAGAAGAGGAACATTTAGGAGAACGAACAAGCACTAATAGTGAGCGAATTCAGAAATTGAAACAACCTCTGACAGAGGATGAGATTGATCAAGCGGAATTAAAGCATTTGAAGCATTATCAAATGTGTGCCTTCCCGAAAGAATTCCATCTATTATCGGCTCAACGACCAGTTCTCTATAAACCCCTTAGAAAATGGAGTCCATTAATCCATAAGGGTTTGATTTGTCATAGATCGAGAATCCAGACTGTCGACATAAATTCACAGTTTAGGTTCCCAGTGATAATCCCTAGTCACCCAATAGAATTGCAAAGAGCGATTCTATGGGATATACACAAGAGGTTGCATCACACGGGAAAGTTACACTGTTTGTCGGCAGCGAGACAGTGATTCATTCTATTGTAGCCAAGCAGGGCAGTCGGCACTATGTACGACGCCTGTCTGGTTTGCAAGATGGTGAACGCCAGAGTATTGGAACAGGAGATGGCTGAACTCCCGGAAGCGAGAGTGCAGGCATATGACCCACCCTTTACGAACACAGGGGTGGATTGTTTTGGTCCGATTGAAGCAAAGACTGACATCTGCTACTGACATGTATGGCTAGTAGAGCCATACACATTGAGCGTGTGGCAGACATGTCGACCAAATCTCTGCTCCTGGCCTTAAAGAGATTTATGGCCAGGAGAGGACTAGTAAAGGCGTTCTACTCCGATAAGGGTACAAACTTTGTCGGGGGGAACAGCGAGTTGAACGCGGCTCATAAAGCGGCACAGAATAAAGAAATTTCTGCAGCACTTTTGCCGCAAAGAGTAGAGTGGAGATTCAATACTCCAGAAAGTCCTTGGAGAGGAGGAAGTTGGGAGCGTTTAGTTCGCTCTGTAAAGCAGGCCATTGCCAAAACATTGCCTGTGAACAAACAACTTACCGATGACGAACTGGTCACAGCTTTCATCGAAATCGAGCATACACTAAACTCGAGGCCGGTAGCTATATTGCCAGACGGTGTTGCATTAACGCCGAATCATTTGCTAATGCAGAGTCCAGCATTTCTTGTGCCGGCATCAGAACCCATTAGTGCCGACCTATACAGTCGTAAGAGCTGGAAAGTGACACAATTAGTTGCGTACACATTCTGGGAATATTGGCGGGAATACTATCTTCCCACCATACCTACCAGAACAAAGTGGTACAAAACGGTTCGGAGTCTCCAAAGGGGAGATTACGTATTGATAACCGAACCTATTGTCAAGAGAAAATATTGGGAGACTGGAGTCATCTTGCATATACACCCAGACGTGCAAAACATAGTGCGCACAGTCACTGTGAAAATTAGGTGCAAGTGTCCGCACCCAAAGAAGTGTAAAACTAATGGTTTACACACCTTGGACCGACCGGTCCAAGATATCGTGTTATTAGAGGAGACACGCATCGAGACAGGAGATTATAATTTGTCTCCTGCCTCAAACAAAAATTAGTGTTGGACGCAACTCACTTCGTATGCATTCCTCGTATGCAAATACAAGGAAATGCATAGGAGCAGGTTTGTGGTGATTTGCGTTGAGTTTTGTCTGGTGGGTATCAAAACAAAATTTTATTTTCAAAAATTTTGGAAAATTAAAAAATTTTAAAAATTAGAAATGAACCCAAGACAATTCCAGACGCTGTGTATAGACGCGTTTTGAATTCGTCTATAGATAAACAGTAATTTGAAAAGTTGTGAAGCCTGGAAATAGCATTTAGAAACCATGGTGACGGCTATATTATGTAGGAGTGTAAATTGAGTTTAGCAACTTCCACAGATTGGTGCCAGCAGTACAACTAAGGTGCTAAAGGTTAGTAGCACCAGGGAGTACACGGACCCCACTCAGTAGTTTGCAGTGAAGTGTGATGTTCGATTATCAAACCTATGGGTTTGGTATAGTCGAGCATTGAGACTATGGTCCTTTCTAACTACTGTAGTTTAGTACAAGTAAAGGGAGTTGTTTGGGCATCAAAAAGTGAGTTGGTCACGGCCAGTTTACCTCCAAAGTTTTTGCGCTATGCATGGGAATAGGTTAGAGGATAGTTAGGAATGAGACGGGATCTAGAGAGTCGAACCTGAACTGCTGTAAGGCGGGGGGGGGGGGGGGGGGGGGGGGCTCAAGAGGTCTGTCCTTCGGCGACATCTAACTGATTTACCCACAGTGTAATTAGTCACGTAACGGAACCTTATTGGGATATATATGTATATACGCGGCATAATGGAGAAGGAAATTAGAGCGCAACCGCGGAGAGGATTTACTGCCAGAGAGGAGGCGGAGCTGCCATTTGCCCGACCGGGATGTAAGGATTCGAATGTTTACTACCACGGGAGGTCGGTGATGGAGCTAAATGGGAAATATAAACCCGCTTATGATAAAGAATTAAGGAGGGAAAGAATGAGAGCGTTGGGGGACCGTATGGAAGTTTTGCGGAAAGAGTATCGCACTCGGTATCCCTACGATTTCGCGTTAGACGTGTGCGACATTAGCGCAGACCCGGATGAGGAGATTGCGCGGTTGTACCACATGAACATGTATTTACGACACGAAGAGCCGCTACCTGCAGTCCGAGATCAGTTCGACGGAATGCATTTGTATCGGAGGACTCGAGGCGAGGATCAAGAGACGTCGAAGGTCTTCAGTATACTCAAGCTGTTCTACAAATGTGGTGAATGCATGAACAAACAAGACGTGGCGATTCCCGACCGATTGGACGACCAACATTCTGAACCGATATTAACGCGATGTCAAGCTCACCAGTTCCTTAGATATAATGAGGGAGGTTACCCAATGAGCAACCCGATGATCAGTATCGACTTCAGCGGAAAGCGACCTCCAAGACCCATTACGCTGACCGTTACGACTTTAGATCCATATACGGAGATTAAACCCTGTTCGACACCTAGTTTGATAGAGACAGCAGCGGCCATTTCGCTGTACCGAGCCTACAAGGACCTAGAGGCGCGGCGCGAAGCGGCACGGGACTCGGGTACCAAACCTGCGGGTTTGGAGCTCTCGAGTCCCTGGACTACGTTTACTTCGCCTCATCGAGCGAGAACCCTCACACCTGAGCATCAGGACGACATGGACGCGTTGCGGCAGGAGGAGCGAGCGGCGAAAGCGAAGCAATTATTCGAAGCGCGGATAGCGGAATATAATAAGACCGCGGATAGACATCAAAAGGAGACGAAGAGAGTGACCGGATTTGTTCCACTGGCCGTATCTCAACCAAGACCGGTGTATTATTACGACGGTAGCGAACCTGCGATATTGGTAGATCACCCGGAGTCGCGAGAAGCGATTAGATTCTTGCCGATGGTGAGGATGTCGGATCATTGGAACGTCGACTGTCTACGGGAAGTTTTATGCGCGAAGTTCTTGCGTGATGTCCCGATGCAGATCACAGACTACGACACATTGGATAAGATTGGAGCTCCGGGAAAAGAGAGTAAGTTATTTGGATGGTTAGACAAGTACATCAAGGTATGGGTCGCGGTGGCTACATTCCCAGATGACGAGGAGATAGACCAGACGTGGCTGAGGAGAAAGGGATCTTACACCCGATATGACGACCACAAGGCTATCGAGCGCATGTGAACCCCATCCGACGAGATTCAGCGTCAGTGGAGGAAAACGGAGGAATCACTGCAAGATTGGAGAGTGATGTTTTACGACAATGAAGGAGGGTCTCATCAGGAATGCTTGACTAGTAGGTGCATTCAAATTCGCGTGGTCGATGGTGTGACTCATGTGTTTATGCGCGTAAGAGCTGATAGAGAGAGACCGGAGCCCATAATCACGACGCAATATCGGAAGGGGAAGGATCCTAGGGAACAGATTTAGGAGGTATGCAGGCGAGGAGGTATGCATGGAGCGGAGCGTATCGACGCCAGGATGCTACCAAAGAAGGTTAGAGAGGCGATTCTTAGCCAAGATTACGTCAAGGTGGGATCGGGAGTCCAGAGCGATTTGGAGAGTGACTTCAACGCCATGACTGATTTAGAAGATAGATTGCCGAGACTGTTTGTCGACACCAAGCTATTGTTGCTATGGGCACAAGACATGGGAATTTATAGGGAGTATCCCAACTCTGCCAAGACTGGTATGGGCTTCATAGCATATTTATTGTATAATTGGGACTTCAAGATGAAGACGCAGAAGAAATATGAGGAGGCGTATGGTGAATATAACACGCCACCGGGAGCGGAGTTCAAATCCCACTTCAAGCGGCAAGCGTTAGTGTATTGGAACATATGCGCGCCACCCCGTGCGTCACTACAATATTATTTGGTGCTTGAGTCGAACACGGTAACTTGTTTATTAGCGGATATCGTTGCGCGAGTTTTGAAGCGTCATCCATTGGTGTTCGGAGGAGATCAATACGTTCGCTCGAAAGGGGGAATCCAATCCGACGTGATGAAGCCTTTCTTAACCCCGTTCTTCAACCAATCGCTAGAGAATACGTCGATGATTAGGAGAGGATTAGCAATATTCGAAGGGATATATCGACAGAATATCGGAGATTTGGGAGACCGACCGTCGATGGAGTATCCGACGCCAGAAGCTTTGGAGAAGTGGTTCGGGAATCAAACCCGCGGGTTTGGTACTCCCTTCCACTCGGAGGCTGATAGACCTGTTAGAGGGTTGGCCGTAGACGTTAGTAGAGGTGTTTGGAGTAGATCTTCCGGTGGAGAAGACATATCCGAAACGAACGCGGGAGGAAATATTGGAGATAGAGGACAAGGGCGAGGATGTTTACTTCGTTCCGGATCGACAACCGCTGACCGGAGAGGACGACATCGTATTGGACATTGGGAAAGAAGGAAGTGCGAAACCGATTGGAGACCTCATATACGAGAGGGCCTGGTTTCCACAAGCGCGTAGGTGCAAGTTGTGCGGCAGCACAAGGCACAATCAAAAATCGTGCGACGCGGTAGTGGAGGCGGCACATAAGGTCTGCCGTTGGTGTAACGAGACTGACCATTCATTTCATACGTGCACCGTTTTCATCTCTCAATGTGGATATTGTGGAGTAAAGGGACATCGTAGCGCGAGATGCCAACTGCGAGACGATTCCTTCCAGAACCATACTTCTGGTATGGTTCCTACTAACCTACTTCGGGAGATGCTAGATAAGTGGGAGAGTGTGGCTGACTACCACATTCAAGCGCAGATGCGTTGGTTACCATTTAAGGCGGGATATGGATTTTGGGCGGTAGACCCGTCACATGTTGCGTACGAGCCATATCTACAGTCGCTACCCCAATATCAGGAGCTCATCCTAACTGCTCAAGACCTTCCACAGAACACTGGAGTCATAGTCGTTCGGGAATACTTTAGACAACTAAATATGGATAACAAGTACACTTGGAACTTTGTTACTATTTGCGACCGTATTACGAAGGGTTTGTTTTCGGAAACTAGGAAAGTGGTGCGCGCGCGAGGAGATTGGAGGATGGCGGCTATTCAATACCGCAACGAATTCCTGTTGACTCACGTACCAGTGGGGTCATTGACCGCTAAAAGGATCGAGGAACAGCGAACCGCAGCGCCCACAACGACGACCGTTTGAGCTCAAGGCTCACGGAAGGAACAAGGAGGAGAGGTCCAAGACAAGCGTCAAGTCAAGGACGACCACTTTCATTCGATTATAGAGGCTCAGCGATTGCAACGCAAGGCGCAGGGGGCGTCGGAGAAGGCGCGGGTGCAATTGCAGAAGGAAGAGTTGGCGGAAGCGACCACAGGAGCACGACAATCAGGACGAGGCCGAGGGAGAAGCACGAGCTGGGAATCTGTCGGAGCTCGGGGAACATCGTCGCCGGTTCCGGGGAGTGACGCCTCACGAACCACATCAACGGAGTCAACTGGAGGACGATTGGTGTATCTGGGTAGGGGGCGAAAGAGAGGAGCGAGCCCGAATAACCCAGGAGCGGGTCAGTAATGCATTGTATCACGGGGCGACAGACTCTAGATATATACATCATCGTCGCTCTGATGTATATTGTAGCATTTGTAAATATCCGACTTGACTCATATACACTAGTCGCACTGATTTGGATTTATATTATGAGAGAGGCGAAGGAGGTGATTGGGGAGACAAACCTGCGGGTTTGGCTTACTCCCTTCACCTACCCTAGCAAAATTTTTATAATTTGAAAGTATTTTGTAAATTTAATTTGTATGTAGTAATCATTATGTAGAACGAATGAGAAACAGTATTTTTGTAAATTTAATTTGTATGTAATAATCGTTAACATTGAGAGAGAGATAATATTTTGTAAATTTAATTTGTATGCAATTCATTATGCAATATCTATAGCAATATTTGTAAATAGTATAGTATCAAGATATTTAGATTATTTGAAAGAGATTTATTTTATTTTGTATACATCGCCTAACACTCTTCTACAATTGGAGGGAAACATTGCATGATTTCCCTTGGAGCATATGGCGCTGTACCTACATTATGTAATATATTAGTACGTTATACAGTATAATAATGTTAGTCCATTATACAGTATAATATATTAGTTCATTATATAGTATCATATATTAGTCCGTGATGCAGTATAATTATTTAGATAAGACATAATGCGCAATGATATTTAGATAAGGAAATTGAAACGCCCATATATTTTAACTCATCCATTTTGTATAGTATGTAGCCCTACCTATGTAGTTTTGTAATAGGATATAAGTAGATAGTTCCAGGGTAGCAAGTCCTTGTTGGACCCTGGATCTGGGCTTGCCGTTATTAGCCTTGATGAGGCTAGCTACTGGTTTTAATTTCTCTATAATTGCGCAAAATTTATATTTGTGCATGATATTATTAGTACCGCCAAATTAAGCATCGGGAAAATTACCTTATATGGTGGCAATTTACGATTTCAGGGAGCAAAGGTTCACAATCCGGCTCTCTTATTGGCCTAACTGCTTCCAGGTTGGTCTAGTGTTAGCTCGGATTGGGGAGCCAATGAGAGATCGATTGCATCACCCTTCTCAAATCACCTATAAATTGGCCTACTTCCATTGTTACTTCACCTTACCCATTAGTCATACCAATCCTTGTTATCTCAACAGCTCACCTTCAACTATTATTCGATGCTTAGTTTTTCTGTGTAAATTACTGCCCCTTTTGATTTCTTGCAATGATTCGTAAATTTGCAATTTCTGTTTGATTCTTGTTTGTGTTTTCTCAATCAATCTCAATGATAGCTGTTAATTACAAGTTGGAACTATGATTTCTACCCTTTAGTAAATGGTTCTATGTGATTCCTTTCGACAATAATCCTACGGGATTTCTCAGACTGTCAGACTTTTGTGATTTGCATGTGCCGCTACGGTAGCTACTCATTATGATGGAGGGCTAGGGTACCGGTAAGCGCGGCGGGCGCATCGGGGGGTTAGCGACGACGGGAGTGCGGAGGATTCAAAGACAAGCAACATTGGGGGGATTACTATTGCGCGCGCAAGTTTGCAGCGTAGAGTGGGTCAGGTACGCCGGCTCGGCAATTGGGGGCTGATGATCCAGGTTTTGTCTCTATTTTGGTAGTATTAGGGGGACAGGAATTGGGTTAGTTAGGAAGCCTAGACGTAGCCGGGAGAGATCTGCGTCCTTTACGTTGCGAGTTGCGAGTTGTGAATTGCTAGCTAAACTGTAGATTGCGATTGTTGTTATGCTGATTGGTATGTTACTAAAGTGTGCCTAATGAATCACGAATGCTTGGATAGGCGCTCTTTTCCCCTTTGATTGATTTCTATTTCTTAGCTTACTGTAATTAATTTCTGATTAGGTCGAAAATATTACGGTATTTTAGGCTGTTGCTAGTGTGACCCGTTGCGTGATAATTTAGAATTGCGCATTCTGGAATACTTAGTAATTAGTACGCCATTACATATTTGTGACTGAAATTAATTAGTAAAATTAGGAATTCGTACGCTGCATAGCGGAGGGTAGTTAGGTAATAAATTTAGAGTACCGTACACTATTCACGCTGGGCGGTTATTTGAATTAGCGGACAAAATTCACATCGTAGTATACAGTACGCAGCGTGCATCAGTAAATGGCCTAAAGCCAGCCGCAGATAAGTTTGAGGCCCGAAATAATTGCCGTACCGATTTTCGATTATTTTAAATATTCTCACATTCACACATTCCGTTAGGGAACCCCAGTATTGCGATTAGATGCGATTAGAAGGGACATAGTTGTAAGGGCAAATTTACAGAAATATTAGGCTATAGAATACACTCTGAGTGTAAAATCTCTCACACTCGTTTTAAGTCAGCTTAGGGAGCCGATTCGGGTTTATTGTTTTGGTTATTCCCGTGTGGCTCATATATTCGAACAGTTAGCTCTCTATCGAGCAATTGGTAGAGAAAGGAACGAGAATTTAGAAGGAGTCGTAGAAATTTAGTAAAATATATTAGCGGACGGTAGACTAGCGCCATCCAATGGGAAGTAGTGGTTTTCCGTACCTGAAACCCTACATTAGTAATTATACGCTCCTGATTGCCCCGTCTAGTAAATAGAGCAGTTTTGTGTCTTTATTGGTTAGGCTGGGGTAGTTCGTTTAACAGTAAAGGACGCTTTGTTTGCTGTACTGCGTACAGTAAATACGAATTAGATTACTGTATTAGGCACTGTACTGCGTACGGTAGAACATCGAGTGTATTCTTTTAGGCTGTTAGTTTAGATTACTGTATTCACTGGTCGCGTACAATAGTACTGTAGTACATTAGGCTGATTGCTGTTACTGCGTACAAGTAGAAAAGACATTTGTTTT
Source organism: Nemertoderma westbladi (assembly GCA_032718475.1). NCBI lineage: Eukaryota > Metazoa > Xenacoelomorpha > Nemertodermatida > Nemertodermatidae > Nemertoderma > Nemertoderma westbladi. The sequence goes on along the minus strand of JAUCBJ010006915.1, from coordinate 45,698 downwards.
GCTGTACCGCACACAGTATTCATTAGGCTGTTAGGTTGGTGTACTGTTTTACTTACTGTATTGCGTACAGTGGATATACGGTAGTGCGTTTACTAATCGCAAATACAGCGGTTCCTTAGGCCGTTAGGGCGGGCCGTAATTAGTAAGTTTTTTGAAAATATTTTAGCTAGGTTTGTGAGAATTTAGTTTTGGTCAAAATTATTTGTAATAAAATCTAGAGTTTTGTACCGGTATGTTGGATAACCGCTTAGTTATTTTATACCATATGACCATATATACCATCTATACCATAGACTCTACTGCCTTCCTCGCTAGGACTGCAAGCTCCTCCGTCTGTTTGAATAACGCTGAGTTGTATCCTTTTCTAATCTCTACTAACCCTTCCCTTCCGATGTTCGCTGAGTCGGCTAACATCTTCCTTACCTTGTCCGCCGTCGAGTTATATGTCCGGCATGCGCGCGAAGTTTCTTCTTTATGGCGATGTCTAGTTCTCTTTCGCTTACCTGACTCACACTTGGTGGACTTGAAGGATTATTTCGGGAACTACGGGTACTCCTTTTAGCCGCTGGGACCACGGCACTTACCATACCCACAGGTCTGGAAACCGGGCTCCGGGCTCTCGCTTCTGCTACACTACCCTCCCTATCACTCACCTCTGGTTGGGTTGCTGTACAATCCTTCCTTACAGTAGCGGTAGGGGATCCTAATACTATTACCTGAGGTGGTTCTTCTTCCTCACTAGTTACTGTCTCGTCCTCTTGTTCACTTACGTCAGCGTCACTCGCTGCGTCGTCATAGTCGGCATTGTCGTCAACAGTAATATTAACACTATCGTCAGTCGGCGGTCCTGCCGCCGTCTCATAGCTGTCCTCTAGTGCCTCCTTCTCTGAGGCACTCATAGTCTAAATAATATTTGCCTTCCGGCAAAAATATCTCGCAAAAGTTCGAGATATATATATAATTTAATCGAAAATACGATTAAATTATTTGTCAAATATCCAGTTGTCCAAAATGTCAAAATAAATTCGCAATGCAATATTGTGAATTTAATAGGATCTAATTTTAGCAAATACCAGTACAACATTTAAACAAAATATTATTCTATAGTTATTATATAGTATTTAAAAACCGGTATGACACAAATAATTTTTTGAATCTAATACAAAATATTCAAAATAAACTTGCCACCCGAATATTTCTAATTTTACATATATAACTCTAATCAACGCAATTTTAATTTCAAATATTATATGTATCCACTAGCGCGTGGCTATATCTTCGGGTTGCGACTCTCTCTCTCTCTAACTCGAGCGATTCAAAAACCCATGGTCGGCTAAACCTAACTATCCTAACTAATAAATTGAGTTCAGCTTCGCAGTTAAACAACCGGTAATTTTTTACTGCTTCCACAAACACAATGGTGCCAACAGAACAACCAACCTTGTTTGCTGTGAGATTCCACGTCCGCGTCCAAAGTTTCAGTCTTTTCGCTGATTGCAAACCGAACCCGCAGACCCACACGAACCCCAAACTCAGAAGCTCCGTCTTGCCATGTATCTCCAGATGGTATAAAATAACTAAGCGGTTATCCAACATACCGGTACAAAGCTCTAGATTTTATTACAAAATAATTTTGACCAAAACTGAATTCTCACAAACCTAGCTAAAAATTTTTCAAAAAACTTACTAATTACGGCCTGCCCTAACGGCCTAAGGAACCGCTGTATTTGCGATTAGTAAACGCACTACCGTATATCCACTGTACGCAATACAGTAAGTAAAACAGTACACCAACCTAACAGCCTAATAAATACTGTGTGCGGTACAGCAAAACAAATGTCTTTTCTACTGTACGCAGTAACAGCAATCAGCCTAATGTACTACTGTACTATTGTACGCGACCAGTGAATACAGTAATCTAAACCAACAGCCTAATGAATATACTCGTCACTGTAAGCAGTAGGCCTACAGCAGACAATATACGTGCCTTACTGTTATAAGGTAACGGCAAATAATACAGTAATCTAATTTAACAGCCTAAAAGAATACACTCTCTGTCTTACTGTACGCAGTACAGTACCTAATACAGTAATCTGAATCGTACTTACTGTACGCAGTACAGCAAAACAAAACGTGCTTTACTGTAACGAACAAACTACCCGGCCTAACCAATAAAGACACAAAACTGCTCTATTTACTAGACAGGGCAATCAGGAGCGTATAATTACTAATGTAGGGTTGCGTGCAAAACCACTACTTACCGTTATGGATGGCGCTAATCTGCCGTCCGCTAATATATTTCCTAAATTTCTACGGCTCCTGCTAAATTCTCGTTCCTTTCTCTACCAATTACTCGATAGAGAGCTAACTGTTCGAATATATGAGCCACGCGGGAATAACCAAAACAATAAACCCGAATCGGCTCCCTAAGCTGACTTAAGACGAGTGTGAGAGATTTGGCACTCAGAGTGTATTCTATAGCCTAATCTTACTGTAAAATTGCGCTTACAACTACGTCCTTTCTAATCGCATCTAATCGCATCTAATCGCAATACTGGGGTTCCCTAACGGAATGTGTGAATGTGAGAATATTTAAATAATCAAAAATCGATGCAGTGTTTATTTCGGGACTCAGGCTTATCTGCGGCTGGCTTTAGACCAGCAATTTACTGATGCGCGCTGTATACTGTATACTACGATGTGAATTTTGTCCGCTAATTCAAATAACCGCCCAGCGTGAATAGTGTACGGTACTCTAAAATTATTACCTTAACTACCCTCCGCTATGCAGCGTACAAATTCTTAGTTTTGCTAATTAATTACAGTCACAAATATGTAACGGCGTACTAATTACTAAGTATTCCAGAGTGCGTAATTCTAAATTATTACGCAACGGGTCACACTAGCAACAGCCTAAAATACCGTATTATTTTCGACCTAATCAGAAATTAATTACAGTAAACTAAGAAATAGAAATCAATCAAAGGGAAAAGAGCGCCTATCCAAGCATTCGTGATTTATTAGGCACACTTTAGTAACACACCAATCAGCATAACAATCTATAGTTTATACTTACCAATTTAGTTCTTAACGCACAATTCACAATCAGCAGTCAAACAACAATCGCAATCTACAGTTTAGCTAGCAATTCACAACTCGCAACCTACAGTTCGCATGTAACTTGCGACATAGTCTACAGTTTAGCTAGCAATTCGCAACTCGCAACTCGCAACTCGCAACGTAAAGCACGCAGATCTCTCCCGGCTACGTCTAGGCTTCCTAACTAACCCAATTCATGTCCCCCTAATACTACAAAATAGAGACAAAACCTGGATCATCAGCCCCTAATTACTGAACCGGCGTACCTAACCCACTCTACGTTGCAAACTTGCGCGCGCAATAGTAATCCCCCCAATGTTGCTTGTCTTTGAATCCTCCACACTCCCGTCGTCGCTAACCCCCCAATGCGCCCGCCGCACTTACCGGTACCCTAGCCCTCCATCAGAATGAGTAGCTAATGTAGCGGCACATGCAAATCACAAAGTCTGACAGTCTAAGAAATCCCGTAGGATTATTGTCGAAAGGAATCACATAGAACCATTTACTAAGGGGTAGAAATCATAGTTCCAATTTGTAATTAACAGTGATCGTTGAGATTGATTGAGAAACACAGACAAGAATCAAACAGAAATCGTAAATTAGCAAATCATTGCAAGAAATCAAAGGGGCAGTAATTTACACAGAAAAACTAAGCATCGAATAATAGTTGAAGGTGAGCTGTATGGGGTTGTTGGTTGTGAGTTGAGGATGAGTAATGGGATGTGCATACCGGCAATGGAAGCAGGCCAATTTATAGGTGATTTGAGAAGGGTGATGCAATCGATCTCTCATTGGCTCCCCAATCCGAGCTACCATTAGACCAACCTGGAAGCAGTTAGGCCAATAAGAGAGCCGGATTGTGAACATATTGCTCCCTGGAATCGCAAATTGCCACCATAAAAGGTAATTTTCCCGATGCTTAATTTGGCGGTACTAATAATATCATGCACAAATATAAATTTAGCGCAATTATAGAGAAATTAAAACCAGTAGCTAGCCTCATCAATGCTAATAACGGCAAGCCCATATCCAGGGTCCAACAATGACTTGCTACCCTGGAACTATCTACTTATATCCTATTACAAAATTACATAGGTAGGGCTACATACTATACAAAATGGATGAGTTCAAAATATATGGGCGTTTCAACTTCCTTATCTAAATATCATTGCGCGTTATGCCTTATCTAAATAATTATACTGCATCACGGACTAATATATGATACTATATATTGGACTAATATATTATACTGTATAATGGACTAATGTACAGTCCCTATCTCATTCTAGATACCGTTTCTCAAACTGGGTACCTTTTCTCTTACCTCACTCTTACTAACTCAAACCTGTCTGGTTTACTCAAACCCAACTCAAACTCGCGTAACCACCCACTGTGCACTGTGTAGCATTCATACAACAAGCTGTCTGTGTTTAATGGCCCACTCGCTTCTGTTATACTCTGCCTACGGGTTTGATGGTCTCCTGCTGTTATAACATTCCCTAAACTTGATTTGTTTGTGTGTAATTAACTCCAGTAGACAGTGAGAATTAAGTTGCAGACTCAGTGACTCAATTTATTTTTAAATTTCAGAATAAAAAAATTATATGCTAAATTATTAATTAATCTAAATCTCGAATAAACTACTCGATCTACTAATTAAACTAAATTAATTTTTTATTACATTTATTAAGTATATATGACTCATAACATATTAACGTTATTTTACATTAAAATATAACCATATAATATAACCAACCAATTTTATAAATTTATTTTAATGTCGCGTATATTTCGCTAATGTTTCTAATGTTTAACTTTAATGTTTTACTAATGTTTTACTAATGTTTAATTCTCTATTACATCGTCAACACAATTATTCGCAATATATCCGGGTGTGGGCATACCGGGCAAAGGGGCCAGAGGAAACCTCTGTAATTATAGACAGGGCCATATTTATGGGAGGGGGGTGGGGGGGGGGGGGGGGGGGGTGTGTTGCGAGGTCCCATATGCACTAATAATTCTTAATTAACCATTCGATTGTTGAACTGATATGTCTTGTAAGGCACCAATTGACATCAAACAGACAGACAACAGAGCACCAATTTCCCACAACAATATTCCCAGAATTAAAACTTTCTCTACAAACAGACAGAGCCAGTGTAGTTTAGTTAACAACATACATTTAGTAAAGCCCACAAAGGAACTGTGTGATTGACATGTCTTTTATGAGACACACGCAAGCCGGCCTGCCCAGCTTATGTAACTCAAGAGCCCAAGCAACACTAACAGACAGAGGCCCCTTCCCCATGTGGTACCTCACTCAACCAGAGTAATTATCCATCCCGTACAGGAAGAGTAATGCTGAGTATGGCACAGTTGGAGGTCAACCTAACTCCAACCATGGCGCCAGACTTTAGTTTGAGTTAGATTGAGCTGGCTGCATCTTTCTGATTTCTCAACTCTTACCCTAGTCTTACCTACTGAAATTCTCCGTTGACTATCATTAGTAAACGGTTTGAGAAATGATACCCAGTTTGAGAAATAATATTCAGAATGAGATAGGGACTGTATGTACAGTATAACGGACTAATATATTACATAATGTAGGTACAGCGCCATATACCGTAACACAGTCATACTGTTAGCTATTGTAAGTAGGAGATATTTAAAAATTTAAGGTTAGTAAAAATTAGTAATTTGTAAAACGTCCCCTGCTTCAGTAGGCTTTTAGGGTAGCTAGTAGTTTCGTATTTAATATTTGACTAGCTAATAGTTAGTTTGTAGCATTTTGTTTTACGCCGTGTGTGTGCGGTGTTACTTTTCGGTACTTGAAAAGGTACATAGGGTTTAAAGACCAAGTTGTATCGGTACCTAGGAAGATTTTTCGTAGAGTAGAAGTAAAACTCTCACCTTCGACTTTTCAGGACTCAAGGACTCATTTCTGGACCGCTTCGAGGATTAGACCGCTTTTCGCAAAGTTTGGGAGACAAAAAATTCGTCCGCGCCGCCGAAAAACGGAACGACCCACGTCCGGTTTGTATTTGGGAATTTGCACGACTGGAAGATCAAAGGAGCGTAAGTTTTACGACTCATGTCGTTCAAACTTAAGAAAGCACAGTAGTTTTGTGGGTTTCACTGTCTAATTAGTAGTGTTGTTGGTACTTATTTTGCCGTTAGACGTTGCTGTTTTGCCTATTATTTGTAATTGTTGATCTACATTTTGGTAACGTATACCGTTATCTCACTTATTCGTACAAATTTAGCCGGTAGGCTAGATTATTACATATTTATTATATACTTTGTTAGTTTTATTTGTACCGGTTAGGGTATTTATATGATATATATATATATCAAGGTAAGTTTGACATTTGGACATTTCGACATTTCGACATTCTGACTTTGTTGATTTATTTGTACCGGTTAGGGTATATATATACTATATATATACCAAGGTAATTTTGACATTTCAACATTCAGATACTTTGACATTTTATTACCCGTACTTGACGTATATAATAAGACATGAGTGACACACCGCATTCGACTCAATACCCCCCTACCGACTATGACTCGTGCGACCCGGACATATCGACAGTAGACGAACCGAGAAGGAGAACCCGAGATTCCACCGATGTCACACCGCGTGCGTCGCCGGTACCCCAAACGGAAATACCGGAAGCCGCAATGCATGGCGACGGCAGGATCGAGGATTTCCTTACAATCCCGCAGACCAGGTCACGGGAACCAGACATGGTAAGCTTGGCGGGAAGCCAAGAAAATGTCATTAGAAGTATAGGAGGACACATGGCCCAGATTACTCGAAACCTCGGAGAAGGTTTTCGCGTTTTACGCGAGTTAACCGCCCCGATGTCGAGATACGAGTTCTACACCTTACAGGTAAGGATAGAAAGAAGGGTACATGCCTCCGTAGATAAACTGAAAGGTTTACACGAACTCGCAGAGTTGCGTGGCGACAACTTTACTCAGGTAAAGATAATAGATAAGTTGGTAAGTGCGAGAGAAAGCATTATCCAGTTTAAGTCAGTAATAATATTGGCTCAACAGGAGCAGTTCGACCAACTGCTAGGTGAGTCAGTTTCGGACGCGTTGTTACAACCCGAAGAGGAAGAAGAACTTTATTGCTTGGACGGGAGGTTGGAGATGCTCACCAATTTTCTTCGTAGAAACGGCGTACTGATCGAAGAACCGGAAGTCGAACCGCGAGGGACGACGGAAGTTATCACTACGGAAGGCTCGCGAGCCTACCAAAATCCACCGATGGATAGATCATTCGTTAGCATGCGAAGCGACGTTGGCGACGATAGTAGAACAGCGTCTGACAATACTCGACAACAACAGGAAGTTGCACGCCGACAACAAGTCTTCGAGGAAGAAGCGCAACGACAGATGGCACAGATCGCCATCGAGAGAGAGAAACAGCAGAGAGAAGACGAGGCGAAGATTGCGCAACTCAAAGCGCAAGCAGAAGTCGATGCCTTGGAGTTAAGAAGATTGGAGGAAGATTTGGCACGAGAAGCTGCAGCCAATGAATTAGCACGAGTTGCGACAGCAAACGCAGCGGAGTTGGCTCGGAAGAAAGCGGCATCTGACGCTCGCGCCGAGATGGAAGTGAGACAGATTAACGCTCGACTAGCGATACAAGAAGCGGAGTTAGCGGCACAACAACAAGTAGCAGATCGACGCGAAAGGGAGATGCAACTACAGTTCGAATTGAATCGAATATCGCGCGAGGCAGCGCACGATTTGTCTGCCCTGGATCACCTGGAAGCTCGATATCGCGGGATACAGAAGCGAATCGAGGAAGGAAGTATTGGAGCGATGGATCGAAGAGATGAGTTCGTCGAGGATTACTGTGAACGTTTTCCACAAGTGATTCCTATGCTCAAACCCACGACTCCGATAAAACCGGTCTTTGTTACGAAACCTAAGGAATTAACACCTGTGCGCTCGACGCAAGGTAACAGGTTTGTTGTGACGGAAATACCGCAACCTAGGGCAACTTCATCGCCAATTTTAGCAGGTAATGTATCTAGTCCACCTACAGTAATTCGTAGTCTACTTGTAGGAAGAGAGGAACCTGAGTTTATGACAATTAAACAGGTAAGTAAGCCGTTAGCAGTTAAACCTGTGACGTGCTGTGCGAACCCAGTTATTTATAGACCGACTACGAAACCCGACTACTTTACTCGACTTTTGACACAATGTTCGACGCAACCTACGACTTCGTGGAAGGCTTGCGAGCCTACCGAACAACGGAGGAGGACAGATGTGGGTAGTACCCGCAGGATCGAACAATGTTTAACAAGACCTATGACTTCGTGGAAGGCTTGCGAGCCTACCGAACGACGGAGAACCACAGATTCTAGACCCCAACAAATGAGACAAAAGGTAATACGCCAGACGCGAACCCGTCAACCACCTTATCCGGATGACAGCGACTCATCTAGCGACTCGGAGTCGACGGAACGGGAAGTATTCCGTACTGGAGCGGCAGCAGAGGCTGATTACAAACGGGAGGAGAGATCGACGAACCCCTACATCGACAATCCTCCACGAGAAACACCTTTTCGGAAACCCACGTTGCAACCAGTGGAAACGATCAGCGCCAAACAGTTCACCGAGATGACAGACCGACTAGCTCAACTCGAAGAGCGACTCGAAGCGCAACCGTCGGATCGATCACGAACAACTGGACGACACCACCGAACAGGGACGCGGACAGTTGGATTTGGTTAGCGAGATTGTGAAATTCGCGGCTAGACATGGATTACCGGCACAGCAACCGCCGAAGTTCTCTGGCAACGCGAAACACTGGCGAACACTGGTAGACTACGTAGAGTCCCAGATCGCTAAGTGCACTTTCACCTCAACGGAGAAGTTTAACACTTACTCCAAGTCCTGTCTGGTGAGCCGAAACGATTAGCGGAAACCTTTATCGGTGTTCCAGATGCATTTGAGTTGGCATACGACCGTTTATATTCGATTTACGGAGGTAACGTCGCCATGGCTAAATCCATTATTGAAGACCTCTGCAGAGGAGACAGCATTTTGAAACTGATCGACCTTTTACGACTCACGGACGAAATTAAAAACGCTATAGGGACTTTATGGTCCATTGGACAACTCGAATACGCTAACGCACCGACAGTTCTCATTCGAATAATCGGTAGACTTCATCATCGACTTCGACGAGAATGGCGACGCATCGAGTACCAGCGTGAAGAAGCCGGCGGGCTACTGAAACTCACCGACGTCTACCAACTGATTTCATGGGAGGCCGTGATCGAGACTCGATCGAACTATACTGATCACCATATTGCGGCAGAAGGGATAGCTATTTCTGCGCCGACTCGGACTAAACCGTTTCCAACGAATGCGAAAGCCGTTACCTACGCCACCCCTACTGAGACTTCTAAAGTTCTGACGCCTATCGGCACCACGCAGCCACGACAACAGTTGCCGGCAGACTTTGTGGGATGCTCATACTGCGAGAGGAACGGCAGAAACCATAGCGGACATAAACTACGTGGATGTCGCGCTTTTAAGGAGTTAGGAATCGAAGAGAGAAGACTTCAAATTCGATCTTTGGAATCTTGCTGGAGATGTACGAAGCCAGGACACGTCCGGAAGGATTGCCCGAGCGACGATACATGTCCTCTGTGTGGACGTAACCATGACGCGTTACTTTGCACAACCAGTCATACTCCGACCAGACGCTTTCGACGAGAGCATCCAGATAAAGCGGCTAGATGCGACGCGCTTTATAAGGAGCGTTCGCCGCGCGCGAGGTTCGTACTTTCTACGCGGATTGTATGGATCAATCGGGATCATCGGACGAGGACGAGGAGGAAGACGACACATTTTACGTGCATGCGGGTGAGGAACAGCCATCGGTAACACTCCTCACACAGCACCAATTGAAAGGGTTTAGAGTGATTCCTATAAAGATTACCAGAACCCGAGGGAGCAAGCATATATACGCTATCTTAGACTCTGCGTCATCACATAGTTATGTCGACGAACAAGTAGCCGACGTGGTTACGGACATGAGTCAAGGTAAGACTGCTCAGTATACTGTAAGCAGCATGCATGGTAAGAGAGCGATCCCAGTGACAAGAGTAAAACTAACCTTAGACACTCTTCTTTCCAAAGCGGAACACAGCAAGGAGGAGCACTCATTACTTCCGGTAAGAAATTTAACCTTTGCAGCTATGAAGGACTTTAGTAACTTTCTTGGCCCTGTGCCAGAGCAATCACCGGAAGATTTTAAGTATTTCCGACACCTTGGAATACCGGAATGTCCTGTTAATTATCATTCTATTGCGATGTTAATTGGGACAGACCAGTTTAACTTACATCAGGTATGGGAGACACGCCCATCTGTTATTACAGCGGGCAACCCCTACGCATGTAGAACTCCCATAGGTTGGTATACTAGAGCACCAGTATGTTCACTAGAGGTAAGTGACCAGGAGGACGACGTTTTGAGTACGTGTAGTTTATTGACTAACACTATAGATAATTCTCATTCACACTACCGTGGTCCAATTGTACAGACTGCACTACGACAGACTTGCATCGCTAACGCAGACGCCACCGATACTGACGTAACTGATCTGGACATGACCATACGGGCCTCTGACTTATAACTACTTGCAGTAAACCAGGTTGTATTGACTACCGAAGGCCAAAGGGTTGTTGCTGTGGATGACTCGATGAACGAGGATTTTGGAAGGCTTGCGAGCCTACCAAAAAATCCGAAGGTCATTGACCCCACCCACCAGGCTTCGACACCGGTCATTGATCTTGGAAAGCTTGCGAGCCTACCGACAGATCAAAAGGTTGTCAAACCGCCACAAGACGATTCGACGCCGACTAGTGACACCGGAAGGCTTGCGAGCCTACCAGACACATTGACACTAGCCACCGCAGCGGACGAAGACGTGGACGAGGACCATGGCGCAGTGCAAGCAGCGCTTGACTGACTGCTGACTGAACGGACCATTCAATGGTTGGAACAGGACTCAGCAGAACCCGGTAGTTACGAGACCGCTATGTCAGAACAGGAAAAACGGTCATTAAATATTATGAGAGATACCATTCGCCGGACCGCGAATGGCCACTATGAGGTTGGCATGTTGTGGCGCAATGGACAACCTAAGCTCGTTAACAATTACCCACTTGCTTTGAGGCGACTCAAGGGATGTCTATGAACAGCGAATTGATGGACGGGCCGAATATGAATAATTACCTCATGGGAGTCCTAATGCGTTTTAGACAACGCAAAGTGGCTTTCACCTGTGACGTAGAGGCCATGTTTCACCAGGTTAAGGCATTGGAGCGGGACAGGGACAGTTTACAGTTTCTTTGGTATCCGGACGGAAATTTAGAACTTCCGCCAGAAACTTACCAAATGCAGGTAAGAGTTTTCGGAGCCAGGGACAGCCCCAACTGCACCATGTACGCCTTAACCCTATTAGTACCGGGCTATAAAATGTTGTACAAATACCGGGGGGGGGGGGGGGGGGTCATATTGACCCCTCCCTCTAAAATCTACAAATATTTACGAAAACGTCTGATTTTTTATTTGTACGTAGGTATCACTTGTCTGGATCCGACCGAAAAAATTTCGAAAAAATGTACTGGGGTGGTTATATTGCAGCACCAAAATTACAAGTAGTGCACAATTTTCACCAAATTTGAAAGTTACATTTTCGGCTAATTATTTTTCAATACAGGATTTCTGGGGTGCAAAATACATTGGAAAATATTAAAAAATGATATGATTACTATAAATGGCTGTTTAGTCCTCTCTGCGTAGGAAAAAAATGAAAAAAACAAGTAACCAGCACTTTTCAGTTAGAACACAAAATTTTTAATTCACTTATACGATGCTATAAATTCACATTTTCAGGTTTTCGAGGGCGCTGATTCTAATGGAATACATTTCTAATATGCCAGATCATTGCTACATGTATTTTTCGGCGTAATTTGGCAAATTTTGGTGCTAGCACCTAATTTCGTACCCATCACCAAAAAGTACAAGTTTGCGATGTCCAGCGCTGTTTTTATTGATTCCATCGGATTCAGGACCCTCATAAACCCGTATAACGCAAGAAACAAGGTGATACTATCTACTTATCAATTTGCATATTTTCCAAAATTTGGTGCTTGCACAACAATTTTCACCCACTGGCGAAAAATACAAGTTTGAGAACTCTTATGAAATTTTTACTGATTCCATTGAATTCAGAACCATCACAAACCCGTATAACGCAAGAAACAAGTTGACACAATCAATTGATATATTTGATGGTTTTCAAAATTTGGTGCTAGCACCACATTTTGCACCCACATCCGAAAAATACAAGTTTGAGATGTCTAGTTCGATAATTAAATTTTCCATTGAATTCAGAACAGCCATAAACCTCTAAAACGCAAGAAATAAATTGTCACAAGCAATTTTATCTATTGAATGGATTTTCAAAATTTTGTGCTAGCACCAAAATTTGCACACAGAACCGAAAAATACAAGTTTGATACGCTTAGTGCAACTCGTACATATTTCAACGAATCCAGAAACCCAAAAAACCCCAATTGCGTAAAAAACAAGTTTCAAACAATCAATTTACAAAATTGACTTATTTCAAAATTTGGGGCTGGAACCAAAATTTGGCACCCACCGAAAAAAACAAGTTTGAAATTTCTAAATCAATTTATATGAATTCCATCAAATTTCTAACACCAAAAAACCGGTGTAAATCCAAAATAGAGATGTTACAATTCATATTTATTGAAATGTAATTTTCAAAAAACGTCTCATAAAAAGTGCCAAAAGTAGGGTTAAAAAATGGTGCTATAACTCGAAAAGTACCCAATATTTTTGAAAACGGTTTTCTCTACTAGGAAGACAATAGATTTTTAGGAAAAGTCATAAAATTTTAGATTCCCAACTGCGTTTCTTTTAGAATTATAATAAACCCCCCCCCCCCCCCCCCGGGTTTAATAGGGTTAAATATGCTACACAATATGTCTTGAGACATTTCATAGGGATATCGCTTTTGTGTTTCCCTCCTACTCATGAGAATATAATAATAATAATAAATAATATGTTATAGAATGTTTTGAATTTATCAAGGGGGGGGGGGGGGGGGGGGGGGGGGTTAACCCCACCCCCCCCCCCCCCCTGCTAAAAATGTCATAAATTTGTGTTTTTTATTGCATCTAGAGCAGAATTTAATAATTTAATGGGGATTTCAAATCTGAAAGCGGCTTAGAGAAATCTCCTTTAGTTCTCGAGTTATCATGGAATATCTGTCTGCCAATCTGTCTGTCAGAATGTAAGAAAGAAAGACACACAGACAACTGACAGACGGACATACGACATTCCATCAAATTAAACTGACATCGGAAATGAAATTAGCGACCCCGAATGCCCCCATTAACCCTATTCCACCTGGGGTTGGGCAGAATCTGCCCAACACTTTTTATTTTTAGAAATTCATGATGATGATTTTTATGTATTATTATGAAATTCATTGACTTTTCCTAGAATTTAATTGGCTTTCTGTTGGTTACAAAATATTTTTTTCATCATTTATACTTTCTGTGCTATGGTGTGTTTTTCATATCATAGTCACATTTTTTTATTATAATATCTTTATTAGCCTAACTGCTAGAAAAGATAATCCCTGGTTGGATAGTTCCTGTGGTCAACAAGCTAGAATACAACCAATTACGGTCCAGGACATTCACTTGGCTGGGTTGTAAAGTTAAATTCAAACACCAGATTGTGGGTGATGCTAAATTCACTCCACAGACTCGACATAAGCTGAGGAGGGTAAGGTAGAAAGCAGTAACAGCCAATACAATTACAGGAGGCGCTTAGTTGCTGTAAAAGCTTTTGCGTCATTAACCGGTTATTTTCCCTTAAAGTACTCTGTAGTTGGTTTGCCAGGCATAAAAAGGCCGTGTCCTTGCTGTACTGGTGTTTTAGAGGACATAAAAGTCATTTCTTCTGTATTTGTACTTTAGAGGACATAATCCGCAATCTCGTGACGCGATAAGCTAGATACTCTTGAAAACAGTGTCGCTACCATGACGACGGCTAACAGCTGATATTGCCACGTCGACATTTCTTTGTTTCTTTGTTCTCTCGTGGTTCGGTTGACCAATCAGAGCGTTTTTTGTCTCTGTGTTGGAGGTGTATACAGAACTCAGTAGTTCAGTGTTATGTTTTTGCCCAGAGCCTAAGAACATCGGCTTTTGGCACCTCCGTATATCAGCATTCTTTAGCTTTACATTAGTAGGCTTAATTATAGAACGTATATCTGTTATCAATCTTATCAAACCAATCTTATCATACATATCTATGCAATTCATATCTTACATTACTGCTTTTGCTGTCGGTTATTCATTATATTTGTTGATGGAAGATTATATTTGGAATACTGATCAATAGTCAGACACCCCACCTTCTTGATATACTAAAGGTTAGAGAGACCGGTTACAGATAAACGATTGCGACCTATGTTAAGTGGTTTGAAGTGAATCTAATGCTATTTCATATGCCCAACATAAATTATCTGTTGCTCTCTTTATACTTGACCAAATTAAGTGAAGGTCGGCAGATTAGTGTGCAGTATTGTGCAGCATTGTGTATGATTGTAACTGATAACAAAGCATCTCCTAAAGAATGCGCCATATACGTAAATCTATAGCCTTTTCGTTGTGTCTAGTTTAAGTCATAACTCTGTTTACATATTTAGAGCGCCACGTCCTAAAGGAACTGTTAATATTTCCCGAAAGTGAATAATATTTGTCAGAGATTATATATTACGATCAGTCGAATAATACAGTAGGCTTACACCATCAATCATTAAGCTCCGAACTCAGTCTCCCGGGTATATCCAGCGGGTGAATGATTGCGCATAGACTGGCTTCGGCTAATGTAGTGTATCAAATACTCGTCATAAGCTAAAGAATATATATCATCCAAAAGACATCCTAATTTGGCAGGTTAAACTGTCAAAGGTCTTAAAAGCGCAAACAATAACAGATATTGCTTCTGGATTGCGGTGTAAGCAATCTAGTCGAAAGTACCGGTCGACCGGAAACCTGTAGGCCTGACTGCCTGATCATCCGAACCGGTACTTACAGTACTAGTACAGGTACAGCAGTATTATTCGATTTGATTATTATATGCCGGTAGGTCTTAATAATTAATCGGGGACGCCTGGTTTTTATTGGGATTTTACTTAGGCCTATTTCTGTCAGTTTTATTTATTTGTAGGCCAGTATTGAGCAGAAGGCGTGTAAGCCTGCTCAGATTGTACAGATAATTTGTAGGCTTGACTGTTGGCGAACTGTTGATTAGGTCTGAACGGATTGCAGTGCATGTAGAGTGTATGTCCGATAAAGAACGGTTAGGAAGTAGGGGCATCCATAGCTGTAAGGTAAACCCCCATCTAAAGAATAAGTCGTACTACTGGGTTAGAACGCATACTACTTAACCATTTCGGAGTCTGCATGTCCTGTGGTTTATTTAGGCTTGATAGTAGTCTGCCATCGTTTAGTCTGTACTTTGTTTGTGTAGTCTGTACGGGTAGCGTATAATTTTATTTAGATAATTTGTAGGCTGGATAGTTGTCTGGCTGCTGTTGGGTTTGAGGAAATTTCGGTGTGTGTAAAGCATCTGTCCGATAAAGAACGGTTAGGAAGTAGGGGCAGCCATAGCTGTAAGGTAAACCCCCATCTAAAGAATAAGTCGTACTACTGGGTTAGAACGCATACTACTTAACCATTTCGGAGTCTGCATATACCGTAGTTTTTTTTTAGGCTTGATAGTAGTCTGTCAGTATTTGGTCTGCATTTTGTTTGAGTAGTTTGTACGCGTAGCGTAATATTTATTATTCAGAGTTTATGCGATTATTCGCAACATTCATATCCCCAAGTTTATTCCTACAGTAATTGTGTTTGTTATACATACCGTTATAGTTAAACTAACCCCGGTACTACATCAGGGCTGCTCGGCGTAGGTAAAGACTGGTGATTTTGTGCACCGGTCACTCCAGCAGATGCCGTGGTTCTTTTAGCTGTTCAAGTATTTTTAACTACTAATTATTTGTTATACAAGTACTTGTACCTAATTTAGGGTTTAGTGTACAGTGCTTTCCGAAAGCAATTAGTGTGTAGGCAGTGTATTTGTGTTGTAAAGTGGTTAATAGGCACGTTGGTTCTGGTAGACCGCGGTAATTAACTTCTAGGTAGGGACACTCCGTGATACATAACGTAGTACCTATAGCGATACGGTTATAGGTCGTCAGGCGGTGGTATTTTCCTATCTGGACAACGCAGTATATTTACTACTACTTATTATTTTCAAATACCGTAGTAACCTGTCCGTTGTAATAACCAGATATTCTAACCCTTTGTTAGGCTGGTTAGTAGACTTCTTGTAAAATTACCCTAAAAATTCGTATTTGTGTATTTGTAATTAAATTTTTGTGTTTATTTAGAGATTGTAATCTCAACCTGAATTGTACGTAATTTGTAGTATTAAGTAACTTAGGTAAATTAGAATTATTTGTTTTAGTGTCTAACAAGTAGCACTCCACTGAGAGCGCACAGCTTATGTGTAGTGACTCCCCCAGAAATAATAACATTTATTTCAAACATTAACAAAACCCATTAAACGGGTATATATATATTATAAATCAACTCAAACGATTTATAAATAGTAGGCCTGCCATACAACAATTAGGTCTCAATATCAGTTGGACTACTGCTTAAATAACGGTAATAAAGTAAGTTAAAGTAACCAAGTAACCCTTAAAATTCAGAAATTCAATTATTTAAAATAATTGATATACCGGTATTTACAATAGGCTTATTATCTTTATTTTCATAAACTTAAGCTGAAATCATACCGGTATTCTGTAATTAATTCTAGTTAATAATTATACTTATATATACTATAAGTGTAAACTGCATACCGGTATCCACGATAGGCCTATTATATATTTATATATATTTGTGCTAAAATTATATACCGGTTTCTGTGAAAAACCTAGTCTGTAATAATACTTATATATACCATAAGCATACCGGTATTCTAATATTATATATATCACGCTACACTGAGTAGCAGTATCGGTAATTAATTACTAGGCTAGCAGTTAAGGCTGAATTACTAGACTTGCTTAGACTGTAATATAGCAGTAGGCATTCAACTGTGTAAACAAACATGTCTGATACTAAGCAGAACCTGTCAGACAGTTTATTAGATGTAACTATCTGCGACTCAGATAGAGGTGTAGAACCGTCTAGTCCTAAGTTCAGTTCACCTCCCACTGTGAGGAAGGTCATCCCTCCAGTAGTAACAGCAGAACCTAGGCTAGTCCAACATCGTAGGTCTATCATAGGCACTCGAGCTCAGGTCAAGCGGGACCAAGAAGCAGCGGAACAGCAACAACCCGCGAGCCAAGAACTTATTTCTCAGCGGCCCAACAGCTCCAGTAGTGAAGATACTGTAGAGCTGACACCCGAGCGCGGAGCAAGGATGACGGATGCGGTTTATTCGGATCCCCTTCTCATCCTTCCTGCAGCCGTACTCACTAGGTTATTGATCGCGGTGGAAGAACACCAGATCGATTGGGCAAGAAGTAAGCGATCAACTAAAGATAGTTATGAGGGATATACAAGGGAAGAACTGAAGTCTATGGTCGAGTCGCAATGGAACTTCCCCGGACCCGGACTCCCGTTTGATTTATCAGAAGCTGCCTGGGAAGACATACACCGGATGGGAGTAGCCAAGGAAACCATCGATCCAGCTGTGTGGAAGAGGTCCGCAGCCGGATACGCACAGGGATTCTTCAGCTCTATGGAGCGAGTAGAAAAACAACTGTTTCAACAACCTCAAGGACCTTAAGAGCAGGGACAACTGCTTTATCAAGTTAGAGAAAGAATTCTGCGAATTAGGCTAATCTTATCGGCCTTTGAGGAGGCTTCTAAAAGAAGACAAGACACGTCGTTGCAAGTTGCCGTAAAGACTTGGTTTCAACGGGTGAGTCGCCAGGTTCAAGGAACAGCTCAGTGGAAAGCTCAGCTGGAGGAGCGCTCAACCCATGGAGAATCAACAGACGCTACTTTTTCCCAAGTGGAAAGTGAAGCGACGGCAGAGAAACCGCATAAGAGGGATGCCATTGACATCTATCTGTCAGACTATCAGCGTTTTTTGGGAGATGAAGAGTTGAGGAGAAGGCTAGATGGACTTAGCCCTAATAGTGAAGGAGCACAGCGTGTGCTTGACGCCATCGACGTGGATAGGTTAGCGGCGAACCAAGCTAAATTCGATGAACAACTCCGCATCGCTAGAGACCAAGAAGAAAGGGTGAAGAAAAAACGCATAGAAGACAGAAAGAAAGCAGCAGTAGCAGCTGCAGAAGCCGAAAGAGAAGCAGCAGCGGCAGAGGCAGACGCGGAAAGAAAAGCGGCAGCGGCAGAGGCAGAAGCGGAAAGAAAAGCGGCAGCGGCAGCGGCAGAAGCGAAAAGAAAAGCAGCCGAAATGGAAAGAAAAGCGGAGCGGATAGCGGCTGAAGAGATTGCCCAATTAGAATTGGAAACTATTCAGGAGAATCAAGACTGCATAAATAAACAGTTAACAGCTAGTAATATGCAGATGATGAATCGATCTACTCCCAAAAGACAGGGATATACATCATCTGAGGAAGGCGATACCAGCGATACTGAAGGCAAAGGAAATAGATCTCACCTAAGCAGACGCAAAAGAACATTCCACCGTCAGAAATTGCCTGATTTGCCTCCAGCTGTTAGAAGGCAACTAAATAACACCAACTTAGGTAGTACAGAATCCACAGACCAAATAATTACAATAGAGAGACTCCCTACTATAGTAGATGAGCCTGAAATAATTAGGCCTGTTCCCGAAGCCACCCTTTCGGTCGTAGAGACACCTGTACTCCCTGAACCTACCTCTCAATTCCCTTTGCACAGCACTAAGCTACCTGTGCCCAGCAGAACAGTCCGTGAGACAGTTCATGCCCTGGACTCCGAGAGAAATATTCATGATTTGTCGCCCGTTGTCCCTCGTCCGCCCGCTACAACGTTGGCGAATCCCGCTTCGGCGGTTGAATGGGTGGATGAGAGACGACGGGGGATGGATCTCCTGCTCGGACAGATGCAGGAGACCGTTCAGCAATTCAAAGGCACAGTAAGGGAAAGTAGGCTAGAGTTGCAAGAAGTGCAGCAAAGTATCGCGCTAGAACGCGATAAATTAGTAAATACACAAAGGGGTATACCACCACCCCCTGTAGCAATGTGTCAACCTGTTAGGTCTGAAGTATCTCATGCGCAAGGTGTGGAGCCTACACGCATCTATACTGCTAGCGAAGTAGAAACTCCTATAGTGAACCCTATTAAGAGTAATTATAGACCTGTTGATAATGATATTCCCTATAGACCGGATCATAATCCGAGAAATTTATATACCGATAACTCGATATTAAATAACACGATGGCCCAAGAAAGTTTTACGCGTCAAATGGCTAGAACCGAAGCCTGGCAAGCGGTAAAGGTGGGAGAGATCGTCAAGTTCAATGGAGATGAGATGAAATGGTTACCTTTTAATGAATATTACAAAGATAACATACAGAACTCTGTGCTATCTAATGGAGAGAAACTTAGATTCCTCATCGAGTGCTTGGAAGGATCTCCCAAGTTAATGGCGTTAAAGTTTATTGGACATCCAGACGGATTAAGACAAGTTTGGGATACACTAAACATCAGGTATGGTAATAGGAATAACATAGCTGGGTATTTGTATGCAAAGTTGGTAGCGCCCCGAAAGTTTATTAGCAGTGGAATTATAGAGTTTTCCGATGAAATTCAGGAGATCTGCAGACAATTAGATTGGCTAGGTAAGTCTCATGAGTATCAGAGTGCTATGGTTATTAGAGCAGTGGCTTCTACTTTACCGAAGGGTGGAGTAGGTACACGCTGGGATAAGAAAGTGTTATATATGATGGAACAACAACGACGAGACCCTACCATGGCTGATCTCATGTCATTCCTAGATGGAGAAGTGAAATTACAGCTCCTGAAACTGTCCAGAGAGAAGACACTGGAAAACAAGGTAAGTGAAAAACCCGTCGCTAGGAGAAAGGTAACACCAGTGTGTTATACAGATGATGGCGAAAGCCAGACTTCTCAAGTAGAAGATAGCGGGAAAGACACTGACAGATCTTATTACGTAAATAAAATGCCTAAAGATCAGGTAAGTAAATTCAAGTCTCGAACAAATGACAGGAGAGAACAGGTAAGAAAAACTCCTCCTACGTCTCCCAAGAGAATTCAGGTGAGAAAGCCCGAAGAAAAAGCAAGTGTACATAATGTTACACAGAGTAAGGTAAGTAACATCAAACCGAAATGTGCGCTATGTGATGGGACCCATCGCTTGAATATGTGTGATGAATTTCTAAAGAAATCATTAACTGAGAGACGTGAAGTCATGTGGGATAAGCGGTTGTGTTATAATTGCCTCAGACATGGACACCAACGGCGAACCTGTTACTCTGACACAAGATGTGCCAAGTGCGGTGCGAAACATCATATCTTGTTGCACACGGAATTCGAGCGAAATAGTCCGAGTCAGGTAAGTGATTCCGAACTACATGTCCAATTCAGTGATGTGAACGACACTGATCAATCTGAGATGGAAGGATTCTATACAG
Organism: Nemertoderma westbladi; assembly: GCA_032718475.1. Taxonomy (NCBI): domain Eukaryota; kingdom Metazoa; phylum Xenacoelomorpha; order Nemertodermatida; family Nemertodermatidae; genus Nemertoderma; species Nemertoderma westbladi. The sequence goes on along the minus strand of JAUCBJ010006915.1, from coordinate 24,828 downwards.
ATGAGTTCTCCGACGAAAACGAATCCTGTTACACAATAAATACCACAGTGTATCGAGCACTCACGTATGAAAGAGATACGGACAGCGACCTTACCCTAACTACTTCTGATCAACAACCATTTTGGAAAGCGCCAACTTCCAATGTAGGGATTAGAGAATTTCCTGTGGTACAGGTAAGGGTCCACGGACCAAAAAGGAGTTATGTAGTGAACGCCCTCCTTGACTCCGGTAGTACAGGAACATTCATTGACAAAGAGCTAGCCGAAGACATATTCGATGGACAACCCAAGTTCCGAACTAAGCTAAACATGTCAGGAATTATGCAAGTTTGGAAATCCACAGTAACAGCGGATTATTATGTAGGTGCGTTGTCCACCCCCCAGGGCGAACTAGGAGAACATAGCATAAGGTCAGTGAAAATGGTGGCTATAAAGAATTTCGCTACTACTCAAGCAGACCTTTATAATTGGGACGAAGATGAGAGCATTCAATATCTTAAGATACCTCGATTCCAGACTGATTATCCTGGAGTGCAAATACTCATCGGCCAAAACGCGCATGAGGCGCTCGAGACATTGGAGAAACGGCCTGCTCAACCGCAGCCATTACAGACTTATGCGGGAAGAACTAGAGTAGGTTGGTACTTTACTGGCCCTTCCCGTAGAACTCTAATGGAAAGATTACCTAAAGATCAGGTATATCAAGCGCGAGAATGGGAAGTTGAGAACAGTGAGTTCGACGATCCAACTGAGGGAACTCCATACTCCTCAGACAACGACGATATACATCAACTTTTTGATGAGGAGAATGCCATCGATCTCCTTAAGGAAAGCGAGACTTGGCAAAATCAAGTGAACTTATGTCAACTCCCTCTCCCATCTGAGCGAGACGACTATAACGACGAGCTTAATGACGTCATTGAACGTTATAATGCCAAGACTCGGGATGAACACGCCGTGAGATTCTTTACTCAAGAGGTCGTAGAGCCCAACTCCTACGATAAGGCCCTATCGGTGGAGGAAGAAAGAGCCAAGCAGATCCAAGTGACAACTACTCGTTTTCTTAAAGATCAAGGTAGGTATGAGATCGGACTTCCTTTCCGAAAGCGAGAACCAAAGTTCATTAACAACAGACCTTTGGCAGAGAAAAGAATTGCTCAACTACATCAACGCCTTACGGCAAATTCTTCAGCTAAAGAAATGTATAAAACACAGTTGAAGAAGTTTATTAGCAAGGGATATGCGGAGCTAGTACCGGAAGAAACCCCTATAACTGAGAGAACGTATTACTTAACTCACCATTACGTTCCCAAACCCGGTAAAACCCATGAAGTACGAGTGGTGTTTGACGGTTCCGCCCTTTATATGGGCCAATCTCTTAATTCTGAATTGTTACCCGGACCCAACTTACTCCAATCCTTGTTGGGAATACTACTAAGATTAAGACAATACTCCATTGCTTTCGCCTCAGATATAGAAGGCATGTTCTTACAAGTCAAAGCGTTGGATAGGGATCGAGATAGCCTATGATTTTTGTGGTGGCCTGAAGGAGACCTCAATAAGAAACCGGTGGAGTACTGGATGACCATCCAAGCTTTTGGGATAATCTCGAGCCCTTCAAATGCCTGTTCCGTGGTACGCACCACTGCGGATGACAACCGAGACACCTTCTCTAAAGAAGTGATCGACAATATCAAACGAGACATCTACATGGACGATAATCTGAAGTCCCTTCCATCAGTCGAAGAAGCCATTGAGGTCGCTAAAGGAACGGTAGAATGCTTAAAGAAAGGTGGATTTCGATTAACTAAATTCACCAGCAACTCCCGTGAGTTTCTGGAGTCGATCCCGGTAGAAGATCGAGGAACAAAAGACCTAGATCTAATAAAGGATGATCTCCCAGAAACTAAGACCCTTGGTTTGAAATGGGACACAGAAAGAGATATCCTGTTTTTCCAACTAAAACAGCGAGATAATCCAGTTCGGACTAAACGGATTTGTTTAAGTATCCTGAGCACTTATTTCGATCCATTGGGATTTATTAGCCCAGTTATATTGATTGCTCGGAGTTTAGTACAACAAATGTGGCTTGAAAACCACTCATGGGACGATCCACTTAAGGGAGAATTATTAAAGAAGTGGATGAAATGGGAAGATTCTCTACCAGCCATCGAAAACTTCATAATTTCCCGTTCATATTTTGGTCATGTTCTCCCTACGTATTCATATCAACTCCATGTGTTTGGAGACGCCAGCGATATGGGAATAGGTATAGTAGCCTACCTAAGGGTGGAAACTCCGGACGGAATTAAAGTTGCCTTGGTTACCTCTAAGGCATTGATAAACAACAAGTTGAAAGTTCCTCGAGCGGAGTTAAAAGCGGCTCTATACGCTACAGCTATCGGCCGGAATGTAACAGAACAGATCGACTATCCCCTGGAGAAAAATGTCTATTGGACCGACGCTTTACTCGTGTTGGAGTATATAACCAATGAAGTCTGTCAGTTCAGCGTATTCGTTACCAACAGAGTAGCTATTATACTCAGTCGCACGATGATGGATCAATGGAGACATTGCCCCGGAACGATTAATCCAGCGGACATCGCTTCCAGGGGAGCAACTCCCCAAGAACTGGTAGATACTCCAGACTGGTTAGGTGGACCCGACTTCCTCTACAAAGAAGAAGAAGAATGGCCTCCTCATCTTACTACAGCAGAAATTAGACAGGCCAAGGGAGCGGAGAAAGTCAAACCTAAAACTCAGGCGAGTAAATCGAAGTTATTCAAACCCACAGTGGATCTGTCTGTACTACATACTTCCGGAGACGACGCTTTGGATCAGAAACCCACAGCCACAAATAAACCCATTGTGGAAATCCGTGATAAGGATTGGAAATCTGGCATACCTGACATCTCGCAAGGACTCTCACCTCTTCTGCAGAGAGCGATACATCACTACAGTTCTTGGAATCGGCTTTGTAAGGCCGTTACATATTTAAAGAGATGTTTTCACCATCACTACTCTGGGATGAAAACAAAGGGTGATACCGCTCCAATCACATCAGTGCAGGTCCATGTTATTAAAGACATTCCCAAATATAAGGTACCCGACAAGTTTCTGAAGGAGAAGATCAGTTATCAGGAGCATGAAGAAACCAACAAACAGATGCTGAGACTCTTACAATGCTATGAAGATTCCGATAAGTATTTCCTGTTGTTGAGAAATCCACAGATGCGCTTAAGGGATCGTTTCTCTAGCACAATGATAGATGGGTTGATACGTGTTGGAGGAAGGTTAACGAATGCCCCATTATCCTTTGATACTAAGTTCCCCATACTCATTAGAAATCTTGAAATACAAGTCAAGATGATTGTAGATGTTCACAGCAAACTTTATCATGCTGGTAGAGAACGAGTTCTTAGCGAAATTCGAACTCGCTATTATTTTTATAAACCCCGTAGAGCTCTGAACCAAGTTCTTAGGAACTGTATACCCTGTAGGAAAGCATTCAGTAGGCCTTTAACACAGAGAGAGGCAGAATTACCTAGGGAACGAGTAAGCTTTTATGAACCACCCTTTACTAATACCGGTGTGGATTTATTTGGCCCTATTGAAGTATATCGTGCTAGGACTATAGTCAAGAGATGGTGTGTAATCTTTGTTTGTATGACTTGTAGAGCCATCCATCTCGATATGGTGAACGATTTATCTACCAACAGCTTTCTATTAAGCTTACGACGACAGATCGCTCGCTTTGGCACTAGTAACACGATGAGATCCGATAAAGGAACAAACTTTCATTGATCTTTCATCAATGTGTTATATTGTTATAAATTTCATTATGGTGCATCGCGATGGCACAAAATTTCAACCCTCTTGGGATCCGTGAAGATATAGACGAAATTGGAAGAAATTTTTTTTGCCTTATTTTTTTACCATTTGGCAACTTTTGTGCACCGGTAGAACAATGAAATCGAAAAAAAAGTAAAAAACGCACCGCCCTAATGTACAACTCAAACACGTGGGTAGACATCACTGTCTATCACACTTACGATCGAGGTTTGTACTGATTAGACCTAGTAAGGCACTGAGTTCGGTAACACGGAACTGTATGATTTGTATGAAGGTGCACGCACGGATAGGACACCAAGATATGAGTGAACTACCACTAGCGAGATTACAGGCATTTAGACCCCCTTTCACTGAGACGGGGATAGACTGTTTTGGACCCATAATCGCGAAACGCGGAAGGGTACAGGTAAAACGTTGGGGATTGATCTTCACTTGCATGGCCAGCAGAGCTGTCCATATAGAGCGTGTGACAGATTTAACCACCAATGCCTTTATCCTAGCCTTACGGCGATTTATCGCTAGACGTGGATTGGTCAAATCCATTTATTGTGACCAAGGGACAAACTTTGTGGGTGCACGGAACGAAATAACCAGAGCTTTAAGAAAGTTGGACCAAAACCAGATTTCCGAGGAACTACGTCCTCACCGAATTGTTTGGTATTTTAATACTCCAGACAGTCCGTGGAGAGGCGGCGTTTGGGAAAGGCTGATTGGCTCAATAAAGACAGCTATGGCTAAAGTAATACCGACGCAACACATATTGACAGACGACCAACTGACGACGTTACTAATAGAAATCGAAGCGATTTTAAACACTAGACCGATCGCTTTGATCCCAGACAATAACGACGCACAGTTTGCCTTGACACCAGCGCACCTGCTTATGCAGGCGCAGACGACATTGTTGCCCATCATTTCGGTACCCGTTAATAGCGACGGATACGGTAACAAAGCTTGGAAAATCACTCAATTACTTGCAAATAAATTCTGGGAAATATGGCAGAAATATTATTTGCCCTCTATTTCGACCAGAACCTCTTGGTATCTTAATACCCAATGTATGAGACGCGGTGACCACGTTTTATTGGCTGAAGCCAATCTGAAAAGACGGTTTTGGCTGACTGGAGTCACTTTGACCACGCACCCTACATCTGGTGTAGTAAGGACAGTTACTGTAAGGACTATCGACGGACGTACCGTAGACAGACCTGTACAACATCTCGTGCTCCTTGAGGAGACTAGAAACGAGACAGGAGACTACAAATCTCCACCCAATATTAGTAAATAGAGATGTGGGACCTTTGTTGGCCGCCACATAGACCTACCGTATTTTAGTAATTTAGTATTTTGTATTACTGTATGTGCATTTGTAATCCTCTTCACTGTAGATAGAGACAGCGGTGGAATTCCATTGTCTTTATATGTGAACATGGAGGGTAGTACCCTTATGTATCACATAGGAGCGGGATTGTGTGTACAGTAGGAATGGAATTCTACTTGGAACCCACAAGTGAGACAATTTTTCAAAAATTATTAGACAAATCCATTCAGTTGGATTTAAATTTAAGAAAAATGATTCTCCAGTGAATGCGAATTCTAGAATACAGCTAGATAAAAATTAAAATTGGGGAGGACAAGAGCGGATGGAAGGCTTGCGAGCCTACCGATAAATTTTTTTTGGAAAAGAAAATCGGCCTTGTTCTACGTAGTCGTGTCTACTATTATTTAGACCGAATTAATTCTCGACTGCATTATTTCTTTGGGAATGTAGTTTGGGAAATTAAAAGGTGAGTATTTTAGACTCGCGGCTAGTTTACCCAGAATTCGTTTTTTATCGGCACATTTTTTTTTTGGATTAGGAGCCAGTGCGAAATCACACGAACCCGAAGTCATTAGGCAAATGGGTTGGGGTTTTAGAGCAAAGTTGAGCCAAAAGCCGACAAACTCTAAGTCACCTCACATCTAACCTCTATTTTGTGCTTCATCTAGTAGAAACGTAACAATATGTAACCATATATACGCGTATATGATGGAGGAGAAGATTTATAAGGAGTTCCGTCAGGGGTTTACGCAGGAACAAGAGCACCAGGCGCCGTTTAATCGTTATGGAGCTAAAAACTTTAGTGTGTTTGGAGTGGAGAGTATGGCTAGGAGTACAGCCAAGCTCGCTAAATCCAAGGCGGACCCGAATGTGACTAAACAGCGATTGGATGCTTATAACAAAAGAACGGAGGAATTACGCGCGGAGTTCAATGCGTTATATCCTTACGATGCATTATGCGACGCTAGTGACATTTGCGAGGATCCGCCGATTATATCATATGCTGCAATATTTGACGGTAAACGAACCCTTACCTGCAGCCAGAGACTAATTCGAAGGAATGCATCTTTATAGACGCGCTCGAGGAGCGGATCCAGAGACAAAGGACGCGTTCTCCATATACAAACTGTTTTACAAATGTGGAGCATGTATGCGCGAGCAAGACAACGCGATTCCTATGCGGTTGAACTCGGAGAACCCCGAGCCGATATTAGCGCGATGCTCATACCACCAAAGTCTACGTTACCAGGAAGGCGGATACCCTTTGACGAATCCGTATCATTCGTTTAAGATGAGTGGACCGAACGCGGGTGAGATCTTTTTTTACTAACCCAAATTAGTCAAACCAGACGTCTACAGCATGGTAGTGGACGAGTCTAATAAGTCGATGCAAGAGAAACGGGAAGCTTTGAGCCTCTACAGGGCATACAAGGCGTACGAGAAAGGCGAGATCGAGGAGTTCGGCGGAAGGCTCGCGAGCCTACCATTCTATTGGATATCCCACGATCAAACCGAACCTAAGGAGATGACACCCGAGCTCTTCGATAGTATCACCTTTGCTCAGCGTTTGTCGCAGAGACTACAGATACCTCATGTCGAGATGACGCGAGAACCTCAACCCCATTCTGCTGGAACGATAGTACCGGTTGCGAGACCAACTAGCTTTCCTATTAGTATACCGACCCGGAAGGAGACAACTTATGAGATTCCTATAGTTGAACACCCGGAGATCATTTCGAACCTGGATTTCCTCCCACCGGTTACCTATAGTGATGTATTAGAGTCAGCCGAGTTGCGTAGAACAATAGTTCAGAAAATCGTACGCAACGTGCCTCCACATATTACGGACTTTAAGGAAGTGGATTGCGCGGGGACGGATATCGCACCTTATATCTTGCGAGGATATCTGACGAAAACGATTCGATTATGGATCGGACTCCGAACATTTGAGACCGACACCGATATCGCGACCAATTGGACCGGTAAACCTATTAGTTTCGATGATGAAAAGTCAATTGGGAGAATTTGGAACCCTACCGACGATTTACTCAACGATTGGGACATGACTAGCCGATCTCTGAAGGAGAATGGTTACATGTTTTACGATAATGAAGGAGGAAGCCACCGGCAAAGCCTCACTTCGAAGACTATACAGATTAGAGCACCAGATGGCCTGTTACATGTCTTCAGCCGACAGAGGAGCGATAGAAAGATGCCTATGCCGGAAGGAATGACGCAAAGACCCTCGATGATAAAACGGATAGTTAAATCCATGGACCTGGCTTGTAGCATAGAAACTAGGATGTTGCCAAAGGCCGTGCGAGACGTTGTGTTGGACAAGAGCATCGTCAAGATCGGATCCGGTGTACGGGATGACCTTATTAGCGATTTCGCAGGGATGCCCACGGAAGAGGATCGATTGCCTACGCCATACGTGGATACTAGACCATTGTTGCTTTGGGCTATTGAGCAAGGATATTTTAGGGAGTATAACATGCTAAAAACTGGGACGGGTTATATCTCATATCTAGTGTTCAGTTGGGATTATAAGGAGAGTAAGAGGAGCAAATACACGGACGTATACGGAGAGGGAGATATCCCCGGCGTAAACGAGTTCGAGTCACAGCTAAAGTGGCGAGGTTGCGTGTACTGGGCGATTACTTCACCTCCACGAATAATCTTACAATACTATTTGGCGATAGAATCTTCGTCAACGTTTGCTTCATCGCCGATGTAGTGTCTAGGACCCTAAAGCGACCTCCGTTTTCTCTCGGTGAAGGACATGCCTTTTACGACGGAGGAAGGACGCATACTGATGTAGACGATTTCTCCAACCCTTTTACAACACCGATGCGCACTGCGAAGTTTTCATGCGAGCGGGACTTAGCGTTTTCAGGGATGTCTATCTCACTCAAGCGGGAAGCCTAGTCGACAGACCGTCGATGTTAATGTTAGTACCCTATGACGGGGAATGCCACGCGGAATTCAAAGGCCCGGAAGGATCCTGGAAGGCTCGCGAGCCTACCGCCCATCACGACGATGTTGATCCGACCGAGTTGGCGATAATAGACGAACCGTTGCGGCAACTCATAGAGATAGAGGAGAACCTTCCGAGGAAGACGCGAACTGAGATACGCGAGTTGGAGAAAAGCGATGCCATGGTTTGTGTACAACCCACGGAGACGAACATACCGACTGACCCGGATGATGAGAATTATCACGTGGACGGTAGCGCTCACCCCATCGGAGATCTTATCTATGAGCGAGTTTGGTACCCTGCCAACACTATTTGTGGCAGATGCGGGGCAACTGGCCACCACGCAAAGAAATGCGGAGTGAAACACATATCTCTACTGGACTTGGTATGCAACTGGTGCGGGGATCAGCGTTCGCACACTTTCTACACTTGCTGGCGTTTCGTGGCGCAGTGCACGTATTGTAATATTAAAGGCCATAGGGCATCCGAATGTCAACTTAGAGACGTCCCCTATGAGCACATGTCAGTTAAAATCGTTCGACAGCTATTCGACCATTGGGAGAATCTAGCAGACGAGCATGTATCAACGCAGCGACGCCGTTTCCCTATGAGAGCACATTTGGGATTCAGGGCCGTAAACCCTCTCATAATGTCGAAGGAAGGATACGATGTCGGCTATGCCTCAATACGACGAACTCTTGGAGGTGCTGGATATATTGCCACTGGATAGCGGATTTAAGGTTGTGCGGGACTACTTTCTACAGGTACACCCCGACAACAAGAACACTTGGAACTTTCAAACTACGGTGAACAAGATTACCGCCGGGAAATTCGACAAATTGCGAGTTGAACAGCGGAATCGAGGAGCCTGGCATTCGATAGCTTGGGCATACAGGAGCGCATTTTATCACAGACGCGTAACCTCGTGTATTCTAGACGAGACGGACGTTTTGCGTGAGACTGGCTTCAAAGCCACGCCGTTAGCTGAAAAGACGCGTCACCCACAGGATGATCCACAACTTTGTATACTTAGAGCCCAAAAGGCCGGACAAGAGATAAAGAAAGTAGTAAATGTCGCCAAGAGGACGACATCGAAGTCGCAAATCCGGATGACTCGGGGCACGGTTTCCCTTGCTAGAGAACCACGCAGAGGGACAGGATACGCTTTACCGGAACCACCCAACGGTCCCACCCTTTCGACTTCCTCCCAGCGTTGTAGAAACTCGATCCGATGTTAAGCCGACGATTGGAATCGGACGAGGATTTAGAGGACTGAGCGCACGACGGATGTGCGAAACTCCCGTCATCCCCTTTCCTAGCGTTTTGGAACCACCGACAACTCGACACCGAAGTCCGAGTCCAGTTCGACCTCGACCACCACCCAGTCGTACTAGAGGGCGTGGACGAGCCCGTTCGGCCAAGGAATAGGAAAGCGAGAAGAAAGGAAGGCTTGCGAGCCTACCGATTTGGATATTTATATTCGGATATTTTATTTGGATGTTATATTGGATATTATATTGGACATTTTATATTGGACATTTTATATTCGGATATTTTATATTTGGATATTTTATATTTGGATATTATATTTGGGGTTTTATATCGGACGTTGGTTTTGGAGGAGCAAGATAAAGAAGGAAGGCTTGCGAGCCTACCGTTAGCAATTAGTGCTCAGGAGAAGATATCCAGACCAGCAGGACGAACTTTTAGATCGTCAGGAGGACACTTTAAGACTTATTTGAAAGATTATTAGCGCATTATGTTTATTTTATATTTCGGACTGATTTAATTTAGTGAATTTATTATGTATATTTACAATATATAAAACTTATTGAAAGATTTGAAATTATTTGTTCGATTTGTTTTGATTTATTTTATTCTGATTTGTTTAATTTGTTTATCTTGATAACCGAAAGCTTTTTTTGTATTTTATGCACTAAAGTTGATTGGTAAATTTGTATTTGTATGTATGATGGATTGTATTTACGCCGTACCTGCAATATTAAGTATGCAATAATTAGATAGTGATTATTTTATATTTTAGGCCCCACCAGTAGATTTAGAAGTATTTGTAAATAGTTTGTATTTCGATTGGTGAAAACAGTCTTACTTACTGTATTTGAAGAGACAGTAACAAAATACCCTGCAATATCCTACTGTAAAGTTTGTGAATCAAAACATAATCCGACCTTCTCACCAAAACAGTAAACTCTAAGTAAGCGAATATATATTGCAGTATCGGTCTCTTATAACCGGTGAGGCAGAAAACAGTCTACAAACGGACAAACTTCGATGAAACAAAATCCCGCGCAGCGAATCCTAAAATCAGGCTGACTCACTGATGGACTAAAGCGCTCGTATACTTTGCCGCGGTGTGATTTATATGGTTGGGATAGAGAGTCGCTAGCTAGGTGCAGAAAAGTATAACCAGCGGGCAAAGCGCAGTACGGACAAAAATTATTTTATATATTTTGAGGTGTAAATAATTTCTAACGCGCGTGTGTCTTGATTCTAACGGTCAAAATCGGTTTTAGATCCTTCACATATATAATTACTGGGTCCGGTGTGCATTTTACAAATATTCTAAATTTGTAGCTTGTAGGTCCAATACTCACGAATGATAAGGCTCCTTCCCCTTTTGTGTATTTCCAGAACTCAAATTCAGGCATAAGGTTAATACTATGCCCAGAATTCGGCAATTTAATTTACCAGGTCCCTAATACTAAGAATAAATGTGTTAGTTTACTACAGTAGGCGTACTGTTACTAATAGCTAGCCTGGCGTCCTATCTAGAATTTTGGTTGCCTAGATGGGCACGGCAACTTCCTAACAGAATGTCGGCGGGGACACATTAGATGTTAGTATCCCTAATAGCCTCAATTTATTTTGCGCCTAGTAATAAACTGCCCTACCGCCTGAACGGTACAATCCTAATTCAGGTAAAACACAGTAACCCTCTAGCCTACAAGTTCTAACGCAAATGGACACCGTTGTACTACAAACAGCCACCGACGCACCTATACTTAGCAAGAGTTAGGCGTACAGTTTGCTGTACCCTACCAATGTGTATGCTTTGTACTGGTGTGCCTGCGTCCTATCTGTGTACTAGTATCTTTCTGCCTGATCTCCTCTTCCTCCCGTAGGAATGTGAAGGTCTTCTGCGGGTTTTCCTGAATCAAGACAGTACAGTCCCTAGATGTAATTTTTAGCGCACAGCGTGTCACTACCTCTACCTTCGATCTTTGGTCTTACACTTAGGTAGCAAGGCATCGAACGCTGTCTAACCTTTCAGGCGATGGGTGAATAACTTAAGAATGAATATTGTGGGTTGTCTCCTTCTACATTCCTCCGATGTTCCCGTCTATCGCCGCGGTCCGCTGTCTAGCCAGCCATCTGTCCCTCAGTTGGGTTCACCGTGGTGAAGCATAGTAAAAAACTGTTGTCTCCTTCTACATTCCTCCGATGTTCCCGTCTATCGCCGCGGTCCGCTGTCTAGCCAGCCATCTGTCCCTCAGTTGGGTTCACCGTGGTGAAGCATAGTAAAAAACAGATGTAACAAGTATTTCTAACTTTTATTACAAAACTAATATACAATAAACAATGCTAAGATAAGATAGAAATCTAAGGTATAATGAATAACTAATGAACAAAATCGCACCTTTTATAGCAAATTTGTGCTGCAATCAATCGAGATAAATCTAGATTGTTCTATGGGTTCTACTAGGTTTTTAAAGATAACCATTGGTCCAGCGAACAGGTATCTTGCACGACATTGGTTACTATCTAATAACTGCAATCCTATTGGTCAATCTACCTTGAGCAAATGCAATTTAATTCGTAGCAGTTAATTTAAATGAGTTGAAACTTAACACAAAAAATAATTCACACTTACTAGGATTCGAACTCGATACCTACTACACGAATTTCCAACGCTTAACCGACTGAGCTACTGAACCACTTGAACAATGTTATACAAATAGATATGGTAAATGCAAATGAGGACTTAATGTAATCTTTATAGCAAAGTTAATTCGAACAAAATAAAATTTTGAAAATCCACGGCATTTATGAGAATATAATTCTATACCGCTCCATGAAAACAGGATATTATCGTGCATAAAATATACGGTTTTCACCAATACTAAATCAAATTATGGAATACTTGGGACGTACTTACATATTTACAAATTAAATCTCAACAATAATACCTTTACATAATGATTCGATACAAAATAATTACAGATTCAAACTTTACGTATTTAAGGCTTTATTAAGTAAGTACAATATAAATCTAAATTAAATTCACCAAATTAAATCTATTGCATCTCAAATATTGCATAAATTCAAACAATCACAAATACTAATACTACTTAAATATAAAACAAATTGTATAAGTTCGGAATAATTTCAAATAAGTCACAAGAAAGGCTCACAAGTCTTCCGTCTGCTCTTGCCTTCTATTTACTGCGAATACAAATACTGCTTCTTTATAAAATATAAATTGCATAATATTCGAAACAATAAATTGCGTAAGTTTGGAATGACTACAAATATAGCACTTTCTAAATATAAATCTTTTGCATAAGTTTAGAACAATATAAACTCTTTTGGCATCTCAAATATAAAATATAAATCTTTCAAATATAAATTCCTTCTAAATATAAAACTTTCTGAATTTCAAAATTGGAACAATACAAATACATAAGTTTAGAACAATATAAATTGCATAAATTTAGAATAATATAAATTGCATAAATTTAAAACAATATAAATTGCATAAATTTAGAGTAATATAAATTTTAAACAATACAAATTACATAAACAATTCAATCTACATAAACAATACAATTTACATAAACAATTCAATTTACATAAACAATACAATTTACATAAACAAAACAATCTACATAAACAATACAATTTACATAAACAATTCAATTTACATAAACAATACAATTTACATAAACAATACAAAGAAAGGCTCACGAGTCTTCCGTCCACTCCTTCCTTCCCGCTTTACATGAGTTTACGAGTTCGGAATAATTAGTCCTTTTATATATAACACTTTATTTACCGCTTAGCGGATCGAGCCCTGCCGCGTCCTCGAAAACTGCGTATCGGTGACTTAGCTCGTGATATAGGACTTGTGGGGCGAGTCACCGGTTTACTTTGGACGTTGGGAGATGGTACGACCATTTCCTCACATATTCGTCTCTTAGTTATCCCAAATCCTCGTCCGATTCCTCGTGACCGATCTGTTGTGTCTACCGCTGGTAAAACGTCTGGGAACGCGCGGGAAGCGGACGACGCAGACCCAAGAGAAGCTTGCGCCCCCTTTTGATCAGCTGGTATATGTCCCGATCCTCCTTGCGGTTCTCTGGGAAGCGACACCGTATCTCGAGTAATTCGAATAGTCGGTTCGTATCCCCTTCGTTCTTCAACATTGATAGTTTTCTTTAATTGTTGGCCCACTTTCTGAACCCTTATGATCCTATGCTGTCTGTCCTCCCGAGGGTGACGTGCAGACGGCGCGACCGGAGTAGCTGGTATGTTGGTCGCCTCTAGGACCTCCTCTTCCTCGAATACGCTCGCTCGTATACGTTTATGGTAGAACGTGGCTCGGTACGCCCATGCGACGGTTAACCAAGCTCCCTTGTTCCGCTTTTCCGTTCGGAAATGATCAAATTCACCATATGTGATACGATTAACTACTTTCTGGAAGTTCCATGTATTCTTATTGTCGGGGTGAATCTGTAACAAGTATTCGCGCACAACTCGAAATCCACTATCGTGAGGCAAAATATCAACTACCTCGATAAGTTCGTCATATTGTGGCATAGCTGAGATATATCCTTCTGACATCATAGTTTGGGGATTTACCGCCCACAATCCAAGATGCGCTCTCATCGGGAATCATCTTCTTTGCGCCGATACATGTTCGTCAGCCAAATATTCCCAATCATCAAATAGTTTTCGCACGAGTTTTACAGATTCGTGTTCGTAAGGTATGTCTCGCAATTGGCATTCAGATGCTCGATGTCCCTTTATATTGCAGTATGTGCATTGAGCCATAAATCTCCAGCAAGTATAAAATGTATGAGACCCTTGATCTCCACACCATCCACAGATTAGTTGAGTCGTAGTAATGTGCTTTCCACTGCACTTTGTCGAATGATGTCCAGCGACGCCACATTTACCACACATCGTATTAGCAGGGTACCACACTCGCTCATATATAAGATCTCCAATGGGTCGAGCGCTTCCTCCCACACTATAGTCATAATCGTCTGGATCGATAGGTTGGTATGTTTCAGAAGGTTGTATGCAAACTACAGCATCTGTTGCTTCTAGTTGTCGAATCTCCGTCTGAGATTTCTTTGGGAGGTACCTTTCAATCTCAAGAAGTTCCTCTAAAGGATCGTCAATGATCGTTGTTACTTCGAAATCATCACCTAAGTGACCGATAGGCGCGCGCGTCTGCCGTGATTTGTCCGTAAGCTCCATGATACGTTCTCCTTCATAGGGTAACAATGTAAACATAGATGGTCTTTCGATAAGAGATCCCGCACAGCGAAGATACACGTCTCGAAATATACTAAATCCTGCTCGAGTGAAGGCATTACACTGAGCGTCGGAATTGAAGAAGGGTTCGAGAAACCGTCTAAACACATCGGTATGAATTCTCCCTTCCGCGTAGAATGTATGATCTTCTCCGAGACAAAGTGGATGTCTTTTAAGAGTCCGAGACACAATGTCGGTGACTAAGCAAACATTCACTGATGACTCTATCGCTAAATAATATTGTAATACTGCTCTTGGAGGTGAAGTAATAGCCCAATATACGCATCCTCTCCATTTAAGCTGTGATTCAAACTCATTTATATCCGGAGTATCACCTTCTCCATACGTTTCGATATACTTTGTTCTTTTACTTTCCTTGTAATCCCAATTAAACATCAAATAGGAAATGTATCCAGTTCCGGTTTTCTGAGTATCATACTCACGGAAGTATCCTTGTTCTATAGACCACAGTATAAGAGGTCGAGTGTCGACGTAAGGTGTCGGTAATCGGTCGTCACTGTCCGACATGCCGGCGAAGTCGCTAATTAAGTCCTCTCTTACTCCTGATCCAATCTTTACAACAGTGTTATCTAAAATCATATTTCTCACCATCTTTGGTAACATTCTAGCATCGATATTGCAAGCCTGGTCCATCTTCTTTACTATATTAGTGATGAAATGGTGCCGCTTGGTAGTTCCTGGAGGTATCGGCATTCGCTTGTCGCTCCTTTGTCTACTGAAAACGTGCAAAACTCCGTCTGCCGCTCTAATTTGTATAGTCTTGGAGGTCAGACTCTGCTGATGGCTGCCGCCCTCGTTGTCATAAAACATGTAACCATTTTCTTGAAACGATCTAAACGTCCTATTCCATTCGTCCAGTAATTCTTCCGAAGGTTGCCAAATCTTCTCGATGTCTTTCTCGTCCTCGAAACAAATGACTTTACCTTGCCAGTCCGCAGCAATATCTGTATCTGACTCAAAGGTTCCTGTTCCAATCCATAAGCGAATTGTTCTGGTTAAATATCCTTTCAGGTTACTCGGAGCTATATCAGCGCCAGCTCTATCCAGTTCCCTAAAGTCTTGAATATGAGGTGGAACATTATGCACGACCTTTTGCGTAATATGTCTACATAAATCATATATCTTAACCATATCGCTTAGAACGACTGCAGGAAGAAACTCTAAGTTTGAAATGATTTCCGGATGATCCACAATAGGTATTTCATACGTCGTAGGTATACTAATAGGGAAATTGAGTGTCGTACTCAATGGTTTCGTAGTCGAAGTACTATACGGTTGCATTTCTCTTGTCCTTTCCGGGGATGCAATCTGTAGTCTCTGAATAACGTTTTGAGCAAAGTTTATACTTTCGAAAACTTCCGGTGTCATCTCCTTAGCTGAAGTTTGATCGTGTGACGTCCAATGGTAAGGTAGGCAGGCTCGCGAGTCTTCCGCCCCATTCTTTCATCTCACCTTTCTCGAAAGCCTTATAGGCTCTGTATAGGCTAAGAGCTTCTTTCTTTTCGCGGGTTGACTGAGTCGCCTCGTCCAGCGCAAGTTCAAATGCATCGGGTTCAACAACCTTAGGTGGGTAAACGACAATTTCTCCCGCCTTTGGTCCACACATAGCGAATGAATGATATGGATTCGATAAAGGATACCCTCCTTCCTGGTAGCGTAGTTGTTGATGGTTCGAACACCGCGCCAATATCGGTTCGGGATTTTCCTTATTCAAACGCATCGGAATCGCATTTCGTTGTTCGCGCATACAAGCACCACATTGATAATAAAGTTTATAAACTGAAAATGCTTCCTTCGTTTCTCTATCGTCCCCTCGAGTTCGTCTGTAAAGATGCATTCCATCGAATTCATCGCGTACCGCAGGCATAGGTTCATGCGCCTTCAGGTATTGCATGGTATGATACAAACGACTAATTTCGGTATCGGGGTCTTCGCTAATATCTCCCGTATCACATAAAGCGTCGTACGGGTAAAGTTCATTGAAGGTTTTGCGTAAACTTTCGATTCTTTCATTTAACGCGTTTTGCCTTCTCTTTAATACGTTCTAGTCATATTTAGTCTTTGCGAGTTTCGCTGTACTCTCTGATAAATCCTTTATACCAAATATGGTGTAGTCTTTAGCTCCAAACCGTTCGAATGGCGCTGCTGCTTCCTCTTGGATATCATATCCCCATCTCGGCTCTCCATGTATCCCCTTCGCCATTATTTGAAGTATGGTTACATAATCATTGCTACTAGAGGGAATACAACAGAGTTTATTGTTAGTTGTGAGGAGATGTGAGAGTTTTCGTCTGCCCTTTGGCTCGACAACGCTCCAACCTCCTACCCATAGCCTAAGATCTAGGGTTTCTTTAATGACACACTGTTTCTTATCTAAAATTTTTGCCGAAATAAAAACGAATTTGGGCTAAACTGGCTGTGAGTCTAAAATACTCACTTTTTGATCCCAAACTATTATCAGAAAATAAGCAATCAAGAGTTAGTAATAAATATAGGGAAGTCTATTATTTGACGTAACTTATTGAAACAAGACTGTGTAAAATTGAATTAAATTTAAGAAAGGCTCGCGAGTCTTCCATTCTCTTGTTTCTCTAATTTTAAGTTCCACCCGACTGTACCCTGAAATCTATTCACTGGAGAAAATTTTAAAAATTTTTCAAATCCAAATGGATTGTCTAAAATTTAGAAAATGTCTCAATATTGTGAGTTCCAAGTAGAATTCCATTTCTTATACCTACAAATCCCGCTCCTATGTGACACATAAGGGTACTACCCTCAATGTTCACATATAAAGACAATGGAATTCTACCGCTGTCTTTACTACAGTGTACAGGTACGTGGAAATCTATTTGTAAACTCCTTACTATTTACTAACATTAGTTGGAGACTTGTAATCTCCAGACTTGTTTCGAGTCTCTTCAAGAAGTACGAGACGTTGAGTCGGTCTGTCTACTGTACGACCGTCAATTGTCCGTACCGTCACGGTTCTTGTCACTCCATCCATAGATGGATGTGTGTCTAAAATTACACCTGTTATCCAGAAGCGTCTTTTTAAATTCACTTCTGCTAACAGCACGTGATCTCCCGGCTTTAAAGCGCGAGTATTGTTGTACCAGGTTGTTCTGGCAGAAATAGAGGGCAAATAATGGTTTTGCCATATTTCCCAGAATTTGTTAGCCAGTAGTTGCGTGATTTTCCACGCTTTTCTACCGTAGCTATCGCTTTCTGTTGGTATCGAAATAGGCATTAATGAAGTTGATGCCTGCATCAGCAGGTGTGCCGGTGTTAAAGCAAACTGGGATTGTTTGTCATCGGGTACTAATACTATTGGTCTAGTATTTAGTATTGCCTCGATTTCAACAAACAATGTTGTCAGTTGGTCGTCTGTCAAGATGTGGTTTACTGGAATTACTTTCGCCATGGCTGTTTTTATAGATCTAATCAATCTCTCCCAGACTCCGCCTCTCCATGGACTATCTGGAGGATTAAACTTCCAAAAAATCTTGTAAGGACGTAGTTTGCTTGAGATTTGATCATGATCTAATTTCTTAAAGGCTCTAGCAATTTCATTTCGAGCACCAACAAAGTTTGTACCTTGGTCTGAGTACAAGCATTTTACTAGTCCGCGTCTAGCGATAAATCGCCGCAATGCTAGTATAAAAGCGTTGGTGGAAAGATCCATCACACGTTCAATATGAACTGCCCTACTGGACATGCATGTGAAAATCAGTCCCCAGCGTTTTACTAGTATACGTCCACGTTTCGTATGTATGGGACCAAAGCAGTCAATTCCAGTCTCTGTGAAAGGTGGTCTGAATGCCTGTAGTCGTGCTTGTGGAAGTTCACTCATTTCTTGGGTACTTATTCTAGAATGTACCTTCTTACAAATAATACACATACGTGTCACTGAACTTAGCGCTTTACTGGGTCTAATTAATACAAATTTTGTACGTAAGTATGAAAGACAGTGGTGTCTTCCAGCGTGTTTCAGATGTAAATGTGCGTCCAGTATCATTGCACGTTGTAATTCGTGATGTTGTGGTATTATTATCGGGTATCTAAAATCAGTATTAAAGTCGATGTTTTGAAGCCGAGATTTATGACAAATTAAGCCATTATAAATTATCGGACTCCAACTCAATATTGGTGACGACTTGATTGGTTGACCTTGACTTATGGATGTGAATTCGCGTGCGAAATATCGCAATTGGTAATGGCGAATTAACTTAATTTCACATCTGTCAATCTCAGTCAATGTAAGTCGACGTGTAAAGTCGCGTTTGCCTTTAACGTATTGTACAAAACGTACAATCCACGCTAATTTTCGGCACGCGTTTGTCCAAGAATCTGTCAAGTTTACAATTCGGTCGACGTAAGTATTTATGACGTCATCAGGTAAGTCAATGATGAATTTTGAAGGTTTTGTTTTACTAGATGGGCCCACGAGTCCGCCGGTAAGTATTCCCTTGTTGACTGTTGATCCGTCCGGGTTTACGAGTAATTTGTCCTTCTTCGTCTTCTTACCTTGATTGTCAGTACTTTGTGTGTCGATTCCTAATGGTGGTTTAAATTCTATGGGATCACTGGGTTTCGGTAAACTTATTTTGTGCCGATATTAATCCCAGATCTCACCGTAGGTTGTAAGGTTGGTATGTCTCTTGAGCGTAAAGTAACACCTGTATTTACATTTGCGTAGGTACTACCCACATCTGTAATACATGAGGTTTCACTGTACTTATGGTTACTCAAGGGTGTCAAGTTTGGTATTTTGTCAATAGAAGGCCGCTCCAATAGGGAAACTGCGGCTTTACTATGTGTCACTATGTTACTAATGTCTGGTAGAACATCTTGTGAAATGTCTGGTAAAATGTTTCGTGGAACATCCGGCGAAACGTCTAGTGACATGTCTGGCAAAATGTCTGGTTGACCGTCTGGTAACATGTCTGGTTGATCGTCTGGCGATACGTCTGGTTTATCATCTGGTAACATGTCTGGTTGACCGTCTGGTGATATGTCTGGTTTATCGTCTGGTAACATGTCTGGTTGACCGTCTGGCTATACGTCTGGTTTATCGTCTGGTAACATGACTGGTTGACCGTCTGGCGATACGTCTGGTTGAGAAAGTCTCGCAAGTCTTCCTGCCTTAACTTTGTAAGTTATATTTTTCCATTTCGCCTTTGGTTTCTTCTTAAGTTTCGCCGTTGTCTTTTTCTTTGCTTTACCTTTCTTTGGTTTTTTAATTTCGGCGTCCTTAGGAATAGTGTTAGACTTGTTATCGTATAGTGGTGGCCAATGTTGTGTTGCTCTTTGTAAGAATATATTATAAGGTTATTGGTTGAGGTAGACTCGCAAGCCTTCCGGCGTTATCATCTATCGTTGATGGATCCTCTGCCTGACTCCGCTCCTTCTTAATCTCTACACTAACCTTGTGGATTGGCTGCTCTTTGTGACTTATCGTACTCGCTACACACGTCGTACTTGTAACGTTGTCGTGTTTTGTCGAACGTAGTGTAGTATAGTCCTTGTCGTGTGAAAAAGAATGAGTCGAAGTTGTAGTTAATAAACTACATGTACTTTGTACATCGTCTTCCTCATCACTTATATCTAGTGTGCGCACAGGCGCTCGAGTATACCAACCTATCGGAGTTCGACAGGCGTATGCAATTCCTGCTACGACTACCGATGGTCTGGTTTCCCACACTTGATGTAAGTTGAATTGATCTGTCCCGATCAGCATTGCTACTGATCTATAGTTAACAGGACATTCAGGTACACCAAGGTGTCTAAAATACTTACGGTCCTCTAAGGATTGTTCTGGCACTGGACCCATTAGATTACTAAAGTCTTTTGTGGCCGCAAAAGTTAAATCCTTGAAGGGTAACAAAGACCTCTCCCTTTCGCTATGTTGCGATTTCGGAAGAAGAGTGTCTAAGTTTAACTTAACTCGTGTCACTGGTATTGCACGTTGTCCATGCATACTACTTACAGTGTATTTGACGTTCTTACCTTGTCGGAGATCCGTCACGACATCAGCTACCTTCTCGTCCACATAGCTGTGAGATGAGGCTGAATCTAAAATAGCGTAAATCCGTTTGCTCCCTTTTGTGCCAGTAATCTTGACAGGAATTACGCTAAATCCCTTTAGTTGGTCAGGCGTCAGAAGCGCAATTGATGGTTGTTCGTCTCCATCTTGTCGTTGTCGTCCTCGAATTCCTCATCAGAAGATCCGGACTGCTCCGGGAAACAATCCCGTATGTGTGTCACGAAAGTTGGGGTTGTTCTCGATTCTCGATTCTTATATGCGGTATTGCATTTTGCTGCTGCTTCTGGGTGTTCCCTAGTGAAGCGTTTTGTCGGCGTATGACTATCGGTATGGAGCAAACCGTCATGGTTGCGTCCACAGGATGGACAGGTGTCCGTATTTGGGCAATCTTTGCGAACGTGTCCGTGTTGCGTACACTGCCAACAAGAATCCAATGGCCGTATCTGTAGCCGTCGTTCTTCCGAGTTTAACTCACGAAATAGCCGACAACCTCTTAACTTGTGACTGGTATGCCGCTTGCCTAACTGCTCGCAGTATTGGCAACCGCTAAAGTCTGCACTCAGTTGCTGTCTGGTCTGTTTGATCCCAATAGGTGCGGATACTTTACTACCGTCCGAAAATTGTCGGGTTTCTGTCGGTGTGGCGTAAGTGGCCGTCTTGGTGGATGTTGTCTGGGGTTTTTGTCGGTTGTATGATGGTAAGGTGATTCCTTCTGCTACAATGTGTTGGTCAGTGTAGTTGGATCGAGTCTCCACCACCGCTTCCCTGGATATTAATAGGTACACATCCTCTAATTTCAAAAATCCACCCCTTTCTTCCCGCTGGAATTCATAACCCTCATAAAACCATATAAAAAACGAGAATCAAGAAAACAATCATCTTTACAATTCGCCAAATATTATGTACATTTATATCCCCTTTATGCATGATGTTGCACTAGTGCAACAGTGGTGCAAAAAGTGCTAGTATATTTTTAAAAAAAATTTTCCCAATTTTTAGTTTTTTTACACACAAATGACTGCAAAAAACACCAAAATAATTTTTTTCTATGGAGCATTAATAATTCATGCAGTGCAGTAAAGGGTTAAAGCTCGGCGTTTGTCATGTGTTGTCTCCAGCTGGTGTTTAGGGCTGCCCTTAATTATCTTGTTGAAGACTACTCTAAGTTAAAGACTAATCTTAGTAGTCTTGTCTTAATGGAGCATAGTACACTACAGGACAATTGGAATAGTGAAACTAGGCAATAGCGTCGAAAAGTATGTTGTTCTGTTTTGAGATAACAATTTATTGACCTATAACAACAAGGTATTAAAATGAACATCCAACAAACTCAATTTAACATTATTTTCGATTAGAAAATTTAGATTACTCATGTGCACGTATCGTATATGACTCTCCTTTTCTATTTAAATGAACCGCACCGATGTTGCTATCCTTTGTTTTTTTAATTCGTCAAATCGGAACCGAAATTGAACGGTTTTCCTTCCATTCGTTCTCACTTCATTCTTAATTTTTGCAGCCATTTCACGACTAACTAGTATTCTGTAACATCCACACAGTTCCTTCTCATCAATTTTCGGAATTATAGATCCATAATAATATTCTGCTTCATAATTGAATAAGGTTCTACTGTATATGCCAGTATATATTCTTTCCTCATACAAGGTATGGGCATCTTCGATATTGTGTGGTTTGTTTTCTTCCATAAAAGTTGCGTTCCTGTTAACCATCCGTGCGGCCCTGCATTTAAAGTCTCCCTCCACGGTAACCACTGAGGCTCCTTCTTGTCTGGTGTGTAAATAATAAGAGTGGATGCGGAATCTAACGAAGTCATCATGTTTCAGCTTCTTTTGGAGTCCATTAATGTGCATGTTAGAAGGCACAGTAATCAAACTATAACAATTGCATAATGGCACTCCGCTTATTATCGGTACAGTAAACCAATAACTATTATTCGAAACTAATTGCACTTGTCCTGTGTGTGTTTTACCATCCTCTAGCATATCATACTTATCCGTTTGCACACGTTTGCTTTCTCCATCTTGGTTAAGGTTGATCTTTTTAGCTACCTCGCATGAATCATCACCCTGTATTGTAACACATGTGGCATATCGACCACCTCGTGGATTATTATAACTATATTGGAATAGAAGCTTTCTGAATTCAATAGGAAGGACCCGGACCCGGCGTCTCTTATTAACATGGATGTTATTTTCACAAAAGCATATCCCATGGCAATCACAAAGTTCCATATTTTTTTTTTTATCGAATGGAACTATATACCCATGTTTATAATTATAATTATAGTATATACATTTGCCGGTATAAGTTATGGTCTCCTCTATGTTTGGAAGTTGATATCTATTAGGGCCGCAATCATTACATCCTGGAACACTAACCCTTGTTGCTCTATATGCAATTTTATCATTTCTATCTTTTTTAATTTCGCATTGAAATATAACAGCGTCACCCTCCTTCAGAATCTTCTTGTATCCATCAATATGGACTTTTGACTGTAAAAAAAATACAGATTTCTTACCGATATCCGGTTCTATGTACCCATGTTGTTCATCAACATTAAAAGAATCACACCGACCATGGTATGTTTTGTTCTCTTCCAACATGTCCCGCTGTGGTGGACACCACTGCCTTGGCGGACCTTCTGTTTGCCTAATAAGAGCGTTTGGGTGTGTTTGGGTGAGGGGTTGAAGCAGCCCCGGTTGAACAGTGCGAGGATGTATTGGAAACAATAAGGGTTGAGTTTGTTCATCTCTCGGCTGCATATGGGGATTTGCATGTCCCCCTTGTGGCATAAGATGCAGATAGGCAGTTGGAAGCTCTTCCGGTTGCATAACGAGAGCTGATGGCTCTCGCTCTGGCGCTCTTGGTTGCATATGTGTGGTTGGCAGCCTTCCTTGTTGCAAAAGGGGAGTTAGAATACCACCTCGTTGCATATAAGGAGCTGGTGTCTCTAGTGGTTGAATAGCGGGAGCTGGTGGCTCTCGCTCTCTGGGTTGCATATATGGGTTTAGGAGCCCTGCTGGTTGCCAATAGGGAATTTGAGGCACATCTCTTGGCATAATGTCAAAGTCTGGTAGATCGTCACACTACTGGTGAGTTAATGTGATTCTGTTTCCATAAAGCTTCTGTTAAGCTACTGTGCGTAGAACGGCTGACTTATGACAGCTTCATGAAATCATGCAGCGCATCTTTCAAGTTTTTTGTTAATTTTACAATTCCAGCCAGCTGACTGATTACGAGAAGTAAGTACTTAGTGAAACATGGTTCTTTAATTAATGTATTCCTTATGTTTGAATGTGTTATTTATAATATTTCTACACAACCATTAATATAAAAACGAACGTACTTAGAAAACTAAACTAATTTTAAATAGTTTATTAGTTTCCATAGATATTATCTTGATCAATATTATATAAACTATACATAATTATATACACCATAACCCTCAATACAACAAGGGGGTCGGAGCCCCCCCCCCCCCCCCCTAATTTTTTTCAAATTTCAATAAAATGCTACGAAATTTGGTATGATGATAGATCGACACCTTTTCTTACTGGTGGCCTGGCCGGATTTTTTAATTTATGAGCTATTTCGATAAAGCAAGCCGTTAAAAATCGTATATTTCACAATATTTAGCTACCTCCGTCAGCTTTATTTTTCGTCTTTGGAATGAGATCTAGATATCATTAGAACCGCCTTCATCTGGAGATTCCGAATCTGAAACCCGTTGTAAATTTCACCACGAACTTCCGGAGATATTATTAAAATACTAAGGTGTAAATTTTTGTGACGTAAACCGCTATAATTCTAATGTTTTTTTTACTCAATTCTAGAATATTAATTATGGGTAATGAAAAACAAGATAGAGAGTTTTAAACGCTCAGCTAAATAATAATAAATCTTCCAGAATAAAGACAACAAAACATCAGAATTATAGCGATTTACGTCTCTAAATTTACACATTAGTATTTTGATAATATCTTTACCAATTTTTGGTTAAATTTAAAACGGTTTTCAGATTCGGAATCTACAG